>JAPYZJ010000557.1:0-43524 GCA_030522765.1 Ophioninae sp. B BG-2022a
CGACGGCACTAACTTTTCGTCACTCGTCCTTCATTCGTACCAATGTGCTCTCTCTCTCTCTCTCTCTCTTTCGCATTCCTATACGCTGCACAAACATAAATCATTCCTATTTTTTTTTTTCGTTTGTTTTGTTGGCGCGAAGCCCTCTGGGCAGCGAGAACACGAAACGAGTGTACGCGACACAACGTAGCTCTAGCAAGAGCTCGCGACACCGAGCTCTCCCTTACTCACTTATTCCGACTCTCTGAACTTTTCGTAGCGCACTAACGTTCGATACGTTTTAACTTCGAGCATCCGCGATTCTCAATTTTACTTCGTACCGAGAATTGAGCGGATATTTTAACGAAACGCTCGTTTCGGTTGACCCTGCGCGACTAATTTGCAAATCTTTCCGCAATCCAATGCAAACCGTTCGGAAATGAAAACTGCCGCGGGCGGCGCTACTGTCGCGAGGCGTAACCTTCTCTAGGCGTTTTACCACGTTCCCTCTCTCTCTCTCTCTCTCTCGCCCTCTGTGAAGTACGTTGAAACTTTGTAGACGAAATGTTTGGGTTTGCAAGCGTTCTTAAAATTATTTGATATTTCGGATGTTCTGGTTTGTTTGGGTTGATAAATGTTTTTGGGGTTTAGGAAATGAAGAGAATATCGCCTTGTTTGGGTTTGTTTCGGTTGCAATGATTATAGCATTTGTTTGGGTTTGTTTGGGTTGCAATGATTATAGCATTTGTTTGGGTTTGTTTTCGTTGCAATGATTTTTTAATTTTTTTGGGTTCTAATGATCTATGCGTTTGTTTGGGTTGCAAAGATCCTTGAGTTTGTTTGGGTTTGTTTGGGTTACATTGATCCTTGGATTTGTTTGGGTTGGAACGATCCTTTATTTGTTTGGGTTACGATCCTTCATCGGTTTGTGACTATCGTAAGTATATTCCTGTCGCTTGGGGTTCTTGCGTCGCATTTCGTCGTCTTGAGTAACTCCGCGTTTCGCCACCAGAGGCGCGCTCATAGCTCGTCGAAAGGATTCGACAGCTGATGGATGAAACGCTGCGTTTGTTTGGGTTTCGACACTGAAGCGAGAAAGATCTGATATTTTCAAACCCAAACAAACCCAAATTTATTATTTTCCCTTTTCTGAAAAGACACATTCGTTTAGGAAAAAACTGGTTTTTTAATGCTAAAAATATGAATAATTGATTGAAATCTAAACTTCCGGTGGAAAGGCATTTTTCCAAACTCATTTTCCTAATGTCTTCCGTTATTCGTGGGAATAAAAAAGGTTCTCCTGAATACTAAATAATTTTCATAAAAATTACGTACTCGCGTTTATATTGCGATGGCCGGATGGTCTTATCGCAAAGTACACCCGAGAGAGACATAACCGTGACGTTGTTATTTTTTTTTTTTTTTTTTCTGTGTCGTACTCGATCTCGCCTTTTGCCACGTAAAACATCGGCCAGAAGTGGCAATATACCGCTACCGTTTAACTTAATAACGACGGGCTTAGAACGAAATTCCTCCCTCTTTTTGACGTTGCAATAATGCAGTTCACGCGCAACAGCTTAATTCACCGCTCTTTTAACCAACCATGTACAATCTATTGCAAAACAGCCGAAATTTTGAAACAAATAGGTTATGGTTTAATTTTGAAAAAAAAAAAAAGTTGAAAATTCTATAAATTCTTCGGATTTTTTTCTCTCAAGAATTTGAAAAACACTATTAGAAAAAACAATATTTAAAAATTCAACAAATTTTTGTTTTTTTTTTCTTCAATAATTTGGAAAAAAGCTATTAAAAAAATAAATCCAAACAAAACTTAAAACTGTTTTTCCCGAAGAAATATGAATTTGGATATGTTTCGATAAATTATGATCACCTGTTTTAAAATGGCGAATGTCTGAAAGTGAAATCCATTTTTATAGTTTTTTTTTTTGGCTTAGGAAAACATCGCGACAGATCGAGAATTGAAATAATTGAAAAATGAAGAATTGAAATAATTGAAATAATTGAAAAAGAAAGAGTTGAAATAATTGGAATAATTGAAAAAATAAAGAATTGAAAGAATTGAAAAAATAAAGAATTGAAATAATTGAAAAAATAAAGAATTGAAATAATTGAAAAAAAAATTGAAATAATTGAAAAAAAAAGAATTGAAATAATTGAAAAAAAATAAAGAATTGAAATAATTGAAAAAAAATAAAGAATTGAAATAATTGAAAAAAATAAAGAATTGAAATAATTGAAAAAAATAAAGAATTGAAATAATTGAAGAAGAAAAAAAAGAATTGTACGACAAATGGGAGTTTTTGGAAAAGACTGTACTTTTGAAACATCCACAAAAAGGCGATTACGTTCATCGTATACCTGTCTCGTGGTGAACTTGAAAAAAGAAACGAACGAAGAACATACTCAGCGCGTGCTGAGTAATATATGCTACCGTTGATAGATGAGCGAAGTTGCTTGTTGAGTCTCGCGAGAAAAATCATTTTTAATTAGTAACTCAATTGGCTCGTCGACAACATCGTGGGCTTGCAAAAAAAAAAGTAGCATGGATCCGTGCTCCGTTCTCTTTTCGTTAATGGTATTTGTGTGCCTTCTGTTTCGTAAGTAATGCGATTTTTCAACAAAATTCCCATTCTTCATTTTACCAGTGTAAGTATTTTTTTGAAAAGTGAAAAATCAAACTTTTTCTGTACCAACGTAACGATCGTAATATTCGCCTCGGTTCTTATTTTTTATTTTGTGATAAAATTTTCTCAACCCCTTAATTTTGTCTAACCCCTTAAGATTTTTTAAATGCTAAATCACGAGATTCCGAATTGGTAAACTGAGTTTCAATTTCGATACATTTTACTGTAATAATGCTCGCAGGAGACATTTTCTATTTTCAACCAAAATTGCATTCCCGATTTCATCCCCCTTAATGCTTGATTTTTCAAAAAACGGTGGAGGAAGTCATCCTTCATATTTTACCAAAATCTGGTTACGATTTATCATGGATTTCGCTAGAAAAACGAAAATTTATACAATCTTAAATTCTCTGTTATACCCCCTTAAAGGTATATTTCGGAAAATCATTTCATAGTCAGTGCTTAAGTCGCTAAATTAATTAATTACCTACGAGATATCATTTAAATAAATTAATATTTCTATAATACAACAAATACTACAATAACATTAACAATAATAATAATAATATATTTATTTAAGTAACTTTTTTATTGTGCTAAAACTTCGAATTTTTTAACAATTTTTCGCTATTGAATTTCCATTTATCGCGCATAATAAAAAAAACTCCCAAAATCATATCGACACAATTGGCATTTATTTATATTATTTATGATAATTTATTTATGTCATAATATTTGACGATTATTATTAATTATATAATTATATAAAATTATTAATTGCCGAAGATGACTCAATGTCGGTGTACACGAGGATCGTCGGTGGTTACACGATAAACATAACCGATGTGCCTTTTATGGTGAGATTCAAAGATATTTTTCAAGCTCTCTTATGATTGTAAAAAAGGAATAATTTCCGGTTGAAAGAATTAATAGAGGATCTTTGGGATTCCAGTTGTCGTTGAGACTGAACGACGCCCACATCTGCGGTGCGACGATAATAAGTAAAAACTGGGGTGTAACTGCGGCCCATTGTGTGACCACGTAAGTTTCGTGGGTCGTTCATTGTCATCGAAATTCCGATCCTAACGACCCCACCCAAGCTCTTCCAGAACCAAGCGACACGAGAATGAATGTTTTCCCTTGTTATTTTTTCTTTTTTTTCGACTTCTGGTCAACATAACCTTCACCAAGTTACGGAACGGAAAACCATCGCTACAGTGTTCGGAGTGGTTCATCTTTTCTGAACAAGGGAGGCAGAATTCATAACGTAACGAATATAATATCACACGAGCTCTACAACGCTCTCAACAGCGACTACGACATCGCAGTTTTGAGGGTTAAACAAGCGTTTAAAAGTAGCAAGACGACTAGAGCTATTGATCTACCCGGAAGTGACTATGTGAATGACGATTGGGCAGGTGTCGCTGGATGGGGATACCGATCGGTATTTAGATATGAGATACACGATACTCCGCTTGTACATTCGCATTTCTATGTTTGTAACGTCTCTGTTGGTAACACAGCTAAGTTGTTCCGAAAAAGTTCCAACCTGATTTATTTATATTATTAATATAATATAAATTATATTAATACATAATTTAACTACATTGCTTCCGGTTTTTGCCATAACCTCAAATGCCTTTACAATTATAGGGTAATTTGAGGTTATGATAAAGATTGGAAGTGATTGAGTTAAATGATCCTCAAATTTAGTTTCAGCAACCCCAAACGTTACATTATGTTTTGTAACTGCTAAATTTTACGTTTTTCGTAACTGTTGATAATGCAAATAAGTTGAATTAGTTCTCACTGTTTTCCGATAGATGGCGCCACTGTAGCAAGCTTGAAATTCAGTGTTTCTCATTTCGTCCAAGTGTGAATAATTTTGATTTTTTTTTTCGTAGTTTAATCATGTGGAATTTCGTGTGAAAAAAGAGTATTTTCAGAGTATTTTAATGCAATACTTTATTCGAAAATTATCTGCAGCTGAAGCGTACAGAATTCTTGTTGAAACTTAAGACAACTATGATCGCTAATCAACATAACCTCACAAATTTCCGGAAGTTAAGTATTCGACGAAAAATTAAGCATCATATCTCTGTAGAATTTACAAACGCAGAAGTTTAAGATCTTAGTTTACGATGAAAATGTTTGATCTTGAAAAATGGTAGTTTTGAAATTTCGAGTCACGTCAAACGCTAACTGAAGTTGCACGCAACAGTTTCAAAACGTTTTACAAAAAAAAACAGCGAGAACTTATTCAGCGTCGAAATATATGTATATTTCCTTATTAGAGAACAGTTTGACATGAGAAAATAATAAAATTGACAGAGTACCGAAAACCAACTGTCGCAACAACTGCGATACGTCGCAGTGCCGAAAATCGAAATACCGCAATGTGCAGCGGATTACGCTGGACGTTTCGTAGTTACCCCGAGACAAGTGTGTTACGGATTCGAGGAAGGTGGCAAAGACGCTTGCCAGGTAACTCGTAACGAGCTTATCAATTTTGCTATAACAATTGTAACTAACAACTAGATCTAGTATATCGGAACAATATTTTGATTTTCACGGATTTTAAAACATTTAGTTTCACTCAAACAAACCCAAACAAACCCAAACAATTAGATCAAGTATTTCGGAACAATACTTTGATATCCAACAGAATTGAAATATCAAGTTTCACTCGAACAAACCCAAACAAACCCAAACAATACTTTGATTTTCCGAAGATTTGAAACATTTAGTTCGATAAGATTCGCAAGTTACAGAAAATGTAAGATTATTTTGTCTTCGAGTTCTGCAATAAATAGCATACTAGGAAGTAGGATTTCAACTGCAATGTTCAATTTGCCTTGATTGATTTCAGGGTGATTCCGGAGGACCGTTGTTCGTAAACTATAGCATTATCATCGGCGTAACATCTTGGGGCGACGATTGCGGCGCGAGAAATTCACCAGGTGTTTACACTACGATTTTTCTGATGCAGAATTGGATTTATAACAAAACAGGAATTAAAAGTAGGCTTTGACGAGAGTATGTCGATTATACAAAAAATTCAAAAGGTACCTATTTTTCCAAAGGTTATACAAGGTGACTGATAATATTTTAATTACAGCTTTTTTTTCCTCGTCTGAAACATTTCTTTTACGTTCGATTTTAATATCGACGAATCTTTTTATTGAGCGAAAACGGACTATATGTAATTACTGGATAATATAAGTGAAGAAAATTCAACGACACGTAAATTCAAATGTCTATTTTATTTATTAGTAAAATATTCGACAGGTCGTTTCTTCGTACAAAATCGTCGCACTCTCAAATGGAATTCTAAATGCTGTGTTCTTTCGGCGATACAACGCGTACGCGAATGTTGTCCGGCGATATTACAAATTCTGTGTCTTTGTAATGCAAAAGGTTACCCATTCTTGCGTCGTGCCAAGCTAGATAGCCATTTTTATAGTAAGCCGGAAGTTTGGTGAAACCACCTGAAATCGCCAAGTCGTCGTCGTAATCGAACTGTTGATGTCCAAGCACATGCGCGTGTCTTTTATTCTTCGTTTTCAATTTCGAATCTTCGAGCATATCTCGTTTTCCCGGCAAAGACGCAGTGCCCCTCAGAATTCCCAAGTGATATTGTACCTGAACAGAATTTCACTTTCTGCATCCAAACTTCTTTTATCCCTTTTTAGAATTTGATAAAACCCAAAAAAAGCGGATTTTGTTTTTCCATTGCGAAAAAAATCAGGCTTTTTTACCTGCATGTGAAAAAGAGCGAAGGGTATCACCGTAGTGGGTATTCCGACGATGGACATCGACGGATGTTCAATATTGACGAGATGCTTGAACAACGGACTGACGTAATTCTCTTCGACCTTTATCGAGCAAGTATCGTCGAGGAATGGAAAACTGTATTTGTAACCGGTGCAATAAACAAACGAATCGGCTTCAACGGTTGTACCGTCTCGCAAAACGAATTCTTTTCCTTGGATGCGTTCGACACCGACGACTTGACTCATATTCCTAGGCAACGGACCAATCAATCTAGAGAAAAAAAAAGGTGGATATTAAAAACGTTTGTACGCTAGGAATTTTAGAATTCTAGTTTTTGCTCGTCATTACTTGACGGCGGGTTCTTAATGCGAACCAAAAGTATCGTTCGAACACCTATCATGATTGTGGCTGAGATAAACATGGCTCGCGTAACTACTCAGCTCGATACTGATATCGATGCCTGAAGAAGCTGCTCCCAAAACAAGAACGCGTTTACCGGTGTAGAAATCTGGCTTTCTGTAATCGTGGCTGTGTATCACCGTCCCTGGAAATGTTTCGAGCCCGGGGATCCTCGGTATTCTTGGCTCGAAGTAGTGACTGAAATATTATTATTTTTTTCATAATTTCGTAAAATGGATGGGAAATTGAAAGTTTCGATGTCATGGCTTCCAGGGGAAAAAAAGACGCGTAGCCAACATAACACAGGTTGTGGAAGTTTGATCGGTTGATTGCAGCACTTATTTTACAAAATCCATGGTATAGTTAGTGGTTATTGTTTACGATTTGTAGGTTATTGTTTACGATTTATAGGTTATAGTTTACGATTTCGAAAAAATCTTGCGCGCCATGGAAATTAGTTCGCGGAAATACCGGAGAGGCGCTCATTTCCGAATTTTTCGGTGTCTATAATCTTCAATCGAGGTTATGCAATTTTCACAAAAAAACAACAAAAAGTTTTTGATCCTTTTATACAGAACCGGAAACCGATTCGTTACCTACCCATTACAAACCATTACCGCGTCATACTGTTTTTCCTCAATCACATTTGTCTTCAGGTTCTTTACGTGAACTTCCCAAATAGTATTTCTCCAATCGTCCCCATTGATCACTGGACGAACCTTTTCGACTCGTGTATTAAACTGAGAAACAAAAATGTCGAATTTTGAGCTGAGTTGATCATTGCAAAAAATTTCGAGTACGAATTATACGGAAGGTAAAAAAAAGTTTTCTCTTTTCTCCGTTGAATTCGAAACTCCCAAGAACTCTACGTGCCTGAATAAATCGACGAAGCTGAAAATGTTCGGCGTAATCTCGCAAATAATTCAAAACGTCGCGATGATTGCCGCAAGCAGCATCACTCGTCCACCCTAGCATCAAATAATCCGGAAAATTCATAATCTTCAACGGCAAATTTGTTCTGCAATAAAAAAAAACGAAAAAATTGACATTTTTTTTCATATGAATTTTCCAAAAAAATCGACATTTTTTTTCAATCAGATTCCCAAAAAATTATTTTTTTCAAACAAAAAAAAAACGCATCGCCATGAACGCCTCCGTTGTTGATTTACTTAACCTGACAAATCCTCAAACCCAGTATTGTCATAGAAATTTATAAAAAAGTTAAATTTCAAGAAATCTCGATGAAACAATTGCAGCTATCTCTCTCTCGAACTCATGTCACGTGGTATACCTCCTGGTTTTTAATTGAATTTTCATGAGGCGAAGCCTTCGAAATTTCTTTAATTAATTTTTTTACTAAAAATGCATAATTTTCTTTCGATTCCTTTTCCGTTATGATTGAAAAATCGAAGACTAACCTCAAATTTGCATACATGCTCGAGTGGATAGGATATCCGTGATCGTCGAGTCCAGTTTTTTCCTCGTAAATCCAAGTGCCACCTATATCGCCATACTGTTCAAAAACCGCGGGCTCGAAGCTTCCCTTTTCGTCCACCATGTGTCTAGCGGCGCAAAGTCCGGCCGCGCCCGCTCCGATAACGCATACTCGAAGTTTTGACGATCCCGTGGACTTCGCCATTTCTTTACGCAGTTTTTTTTCTTTTCTAAATCCAGACGTAAAGATCGAGAAAACGAGTTACGTACTTTGCTCGACGATACCGCGACACTGAGTTACGGGGAGTCGACGATCGTCGGCTTTATACGAAAACAGCCAAACCACGAAGAAAAACATTCGAACCGCTAGATAAAGTTTTCTCCGCAAAGTCGAGTCTCTCTTCCCGGATGGGTGTTCCAATTATCTGCTCAACGCGTTAAACTGTCGTCTTTGTTTTTCGAATCGAACTTTACCAGCATTCCGAAGCGTCGAAATATTTTTCGTGCATTAAAAAAAAGAATGACGTCGACATTTTGTAATTTTTCATCACTCGGCGCTGAAACTCGCGGACCAAACGTGAAACTACGTTTTTCTTCACATTTCAATAATTCCCAATTCGCAAACGGATTTAACCAAAAACCGACCTTGAATTTCACGTAAAAACGGAAATGGATCGTACAGAAGTTTGAATAATGAAATATTGAAAAATGCAAACCCAAACAAATGGTTTTCTATAGCGATTCGATGTCACGGTAGATTCTTCTTCAACGCCTTTCCGAAACTACTTTTCAAGTTCCAGCGTCCACGCTCTTACCGAACAGACCGGATAACCAAACTTTTCCGAAACATAACCTCAATAAACCCCCCAAAAAATAACCAACGAAGGAAAAGTAACAAAAGCGACTTTTCATCATTATATTCAAAACCAACCAATAACTACCAATAATGTGTCAATTTACACAATGTTTGGGTTCGACTATTCCGTTTCTAACGCAGACACGACTCAGGCAGAAAATCACGAACGAATTAGCATTAAAATATTTATTACTTGTTTTTGTTGTTGCTGTTGTTTTCCTTAATAACAGATCGCCTAGTTAATAATAGTAAATATAAATGATATAGATATTCAATATTGAACTTAAACGTATCCAGTTCTGAGCAAATAATAATAATAATAATAATAATAATAATAATAGTATATTAATAATAATAGTAATAATGATAATAGAATTTGTTACATTGAACTTGTTTAAAATAACAATGACGTTTCAGCTCTCCTGGTGCACCAGCCCCGAAAATGGTCCAATCTCAACAACGAATTCCATAAATCATCCTCTCGAAAAATTTCACTCTCTCTCTCTCTCTCTCTCTCTCTCCGAGTTAATTACAATTTTATCAACAAACGTAGCGTCCAATAATTCCTCGAGGATTTACAATACGCGGCAAGTATTCGGAGGACGAACGAAAAAAAACAAGAATTTCGAAATATCTCACCCTCGTAAATCGCTGAAAATTCCATCGAATTACGCAACTCGAGCGATAACGGAGATAAGAATCGAGTGTCGCGATACGAGGGGTAAATTGTTTTTTTTTTTCTTTCTCGTAAAGTGACGGAAAGAAACAAAGGTTTTGATCGCAACGATTTGCGAAAATTGTCTCGGAGATTCCCGTAGAAACGTTCGATCAATCGTTGAAACACAATTTTTTAAGAATTAAATAATTAACATCAGTGCCATTAATTATATAAATATACAAAACGATTGGACGTTGTCTAAGAAGAAATTGATTATAACAAAGATCAATGTACAAATTAAATAGGGCGATAAATAAAGCGCTACGTTTTTTAAGCTGGCAAGAGGGGGGGGGGGGGAGAAAAAGAAGAAATAAGGCATAGGAATAAACAGGCGAACTGGAAATTGGGAAAAATGCCCCGGGTGCCTCGACTGGTTCGAAGTTCTGAATCTCTCGATTTTTGCCTGCGTCATTCGTTTAAGCAAAAGTAAAAAAAAGTCCCAATTTTTTTGTCAGGAAAAATCGGTATTTCCGGAAGGAAAAACGAAAAAAAAAATTACACCCGATAATTAGACTTTGGAAAGTTCGCGAAGCTCGGGAATGAACAATCATTTTTTTTTGCAAACGAAGAAAAAATAAGTTCGCTTTGGTTATGACCAAAAAAAGACCAAAAAGAAAACCGTCCTGAAAAAGTTTTTCCAAGCTTCAAATAAAAAGAAGAAAAAAACAGAAAGAAAAAGACTTGGAGGTTCATCAGGCAATGGACAATCTACGCGATATTGATTGAAGGATATATCAAGAATATTGTGGTTAAACTTCGTTTTTAAAATTAAGGGACTCGGCGGATAGTCATATAATCCCGTTTTCACTTAAACCGTATATTTACATTTATGTATAAATTTATCTTGATTTCCTCTCGCATTTGCGTGTTAATGATAAGCGTTATTCGTAAATGATTCTTTTTTTTTCGTTTTGTTTCGCGTGGAAGTAGATGAGTCGAGGAAAAGAATAAATTCGCACGCATTGCTCGGAACGAGATTTTTCTGTGACGTTGACGAAGTGTTTTTTTTTCTCTCTATGTTTTCGTCATAGAATGGCAAAACGCTTCGGAAATATTATATTTGGTGTTTGTCGTTCGTTTATACGATATCCGGTGCGATTCTATTCCTTTTTTTTTGTATGTTTATTAAAATATATTTATGTTTCTTTCAGTGGAAAAAACGTTGCCGTGTCATATCAGCCGTTATTTTTTTTCGCGTTTCCTCTTCGCACGGCATATTCGGACATTTTGCATTTTCGCTGGACGTTTTACTCATTACTTCGTGTATTTCCGTTTCTCCGTTCGATGGAGAAGAAAAGGAGTTGCAAAACTTGTATTCTACTTTCTTCGGCACTTTATGCAAAAATCTTTCCTTATTTTCTTTTTTTTTTTCTTGAAAATATTATTGTATTTTTTTTTTGGCTTCGGTATGCAATGCCAATGAGAGCATTGGTTTGGTCGTACAAAATGCGAGAAAAAAGAAACGCTGTGTATCATCTCACTTTACGCACCAAGTATTTTTTTTTTGCTTTTTTTTGCTTCAAAATATATTAACATTTTTCCGTCGTATTTATTCCCGTTCTTTTTGAGTTCCGATTTACTTGAAAAATTAAAAAAAAAAAACTAACGGCGAATTGACCTTTTTGCTTTTTCCCTTACCGCGATTGAAAATAACAAAAAAAAAAGTGTCCGTCAACATTCGATCTCACGAGACCCGTGTCTCTTTTCTCGATCGATAATCGTTCTACAATTATCGTTTCTCATTTACAACGCATGTGGATAAACATACCCTCCCACGCACACATACATACATCTGTACATCGCAATAATATTACTACGCAACGTATCTCGTCCATTCGTGCGACCTTTCCTCTCGATAAGAAGATTCTCACCAGAGCAAACATTTCGAGGGCAAAGGGACGACTATAATCAACGGAGTTAACCCAGATAATTGAAGAAGAGATGGAGGGGCTTTGAGAAACGATTGTCATAGCCGACCAACCAAAAGCAGATTTTTCAATGATTCGTCAAGTTCAAGTTTGCACCGTAGAAACGCAGTGACAATTTCCTCCAAATTTCTTCGACGGAAGATTCGTCCTTCGTGGTCGAATCTCCAACGACGATTTACCGTAGAATGAGAAAAGAAGAAATTAAATCGATTTATCGTCGCTGCGAATGCAAACTTCAACTCTTCGATGTCGCTGTCGTCGTTTTTTTTTTTTTCAACTGTATACCACTGAAAAATGAAGAAGGAAGAAACTCGTAATTAAAAGATACATATTCAAACGCAAGGATGTGCTTATTTACGTTTTTATATACATAAATGTATGTATAGAAGATGATGAGGTGCCATGACTGTTATTTGGTACGAAAGGAAAAAAAAAAAAAAAAGATAATAAGAATCTAAGAGTCGTCAGTGATATATGCGTAACATCTATATACACTACGCCGTCCTTTCGTATCCTTTTTCGTTACCCTTATTCCTTCGACGGAAGATTGTACAATTAGCGAAAGGCTTTCATCGAGCACGCGGTGAATGGTCGCGGAGCTTCGTCGATGGAAAAATAGTTTCGCAAGGCGATGGTGCGTTCCGATGTACTTTTTTCCATCATCCGCTGTTTTCGCTTTGTGATTGTGTAACGAAGAACGGAGAGCTCTTGGAACGCTTATCAACCCTCGCTCACTGACGACAACGAGCTCCGAGTCGAACCAGCCGTGTGATGAGTCAAATCCGGAAGATCCGGCGGCAAGCAAAGCGGTATAGCGCTCGGACCGTATATAGCTTCCTGTTCTTCCAGTTGCATCGCGAACTGTTCCTCAAGCCTCTGAAACGGGAGAACAGGGTTTTAGTTCGACGAGTATGGAAAAGTTTTGACGTCAGTGGTGCCAATCAAATAACGATGAATAATATGTGAAACGAGGAATGAGGTTGTAAAACTTTTTCCGTCCCCTCCGATCGAACTGAAATTTTGCAGTTCTTTTCGTTTTTTTAACATAACCTCTAAAAGGATTTTTAGGTTTAAATTGATACCAGTGTCGCAAAGATATAATTTTGGTTTCCACTAAGATCATCGTTCCTAATCCTTCCACAGGGATAAATAAACGTTGGGTACGGGTTAGTTTTTTTTATCCTTTCAATACGGCGAAAAATCAGTCCGTCTGTGATTTTCTAGGATTTTCTAACCTAGATGTTTTTCAGTAACTGGGACATATGTTGTCCCAGCCGTAATATAAAAAATGAGTTTTTCCAGACTGAGACAGCACATGTCCTGTCCGGTCCGAAAGGGTTGAAAAAAATGTGATGTTTTTTTTCGTACGTGTTTGACTAACCTTTTGTAATCCTATAAACCGCATCGCTTCCAATCAATTGTGGATTCTGGATTCTAGACTTATATCCGGCACTCTTTCGCGAGGAATGTTTCAGAGGTTTCACTTATTTTGGTTAATGTTTCAAGAGACTGACAAAAGCGTAACCAGATGTAATGGACGATACGTGCCGATTAAATATCTAGGTCTAACACCGATCTAATTTTCAGACTACTGGGCCCCGAATTTCCACGAGGTTCGACAAAAACCAAACCCAAACACACAGACGTGACACATCGTGAAGATGGACGACACACGAAGAGAAAGAGGCGAAGTGGAGAGAGATTATGATGAACTTTCAAAATCGATCGAATTTCCAATTCCTTTTTTTGGTTCTGAAAAATGTTTTTTTTTCTAAAAACAATTGAACTGCTTTTTCAAAAACATTTTTGAAACAAAATAAGAGAAATTGATCGTTGCGATGAATTAGGAGAAATAATATCATTTTTGTGTTGTTTTTTTTTCAACACTCGATGACGATGAACTTTTTTGCGAAATGGACGAAACTCGATACACCGGAAGTCAGCCCACAGCGAATTTCTCGTTCCAACATCGGGAAAGATATTTTCGATGTAGTTTGGAATTTTTTCGAAAAAAAAAAAAACGTTGCCGGATGTTGGAACGATTGTTGGGGAGTTTTCAAGTGTACAGGAAAATCCGAAGCGAGAGACACAAATGAATGTCAGATGAGACGAGACGAGACGAAACGAGGAAACAAAAAGAAGGCTTTTCAACTACTTGATTCGGAAGGGAAATTTCGGGATCTCGAGATTGTGCCATTAACCGAACCAGAATCCGAGCCACTGGCGCGCAGCGTAACTCTCGGTATACTGAACGGGGTCGGTGAATTAGGCATCGAGCGTGGCAAACGAGGAGACTTTTTCCATGCCGCGGCAACGGACATTGCGGAAAAGGTAAACGTCGCGAAAGACAATGCGGACATTCGGGAAGGCAAATAATCTCGATAACGGGCCTCCAACGCTTCCATCTGACTCGCCAGTTCAGCCTCTAATTTCTATAAAACAAAAAGACAGAGTGACAAAATATCGAAAAGAAAAAAACAACGTTAGAGATGGATATCGATTTTTCTGGGCATTTCGAAACCTGAGAAATGCCGGTGTCGATTTTTGGAAACCGATCGTGGTGAGGAGTATATTGAATCGATGGAAAATAAATCGATAAATTTATTCCATTTTATTTGGAAATTAAAACGGAATTTTCAATTAAAATTGATTAAAAATAAAATAAAATTTTTTAATGTAATTTAATTTAATGGTATTTTAAAGTCGTATCTTCATTGAGATTTTTTTAACAGAGAGAGGGAGGGTTTGATGAGAGAAATAAATGGATGAGGAAGCAACCTCCAAGCAACGAATTCCACCGAACTTTTTTTCTCCATTCCTATATAAGTCTCGACGTAAAAAATCGTCCGAAATCGATAAATTCAAGAGCAGCGCTTAATATTAAAAAATATGTAAATATATACCCAAAAACACTCAAAAGAATGGGTTTCTAAAAATTCAAAAACTTCACGAATTCAAAATTATTGAACGAGCCAATATTCATTTAAAAAAATGTCAGTAAATCATAATATGTCAGTAGGTTGACAAATATTCCGTAAATTTCATTATTTCAGTCAGTCCGACTCAAATTTGTCAAAATATGATGGGAACGTTTGAGAATTAAATCTGAGTAGGTCGATGAGGAAAATGTGATGAAAAATAGAGTGAAGAAATAAATTATAATTAAATCAATTAATAAACTAAATTAATAATAGTAATAAATTAATTAAATTAATGAATAATAATCAATAAAATATGAATAAAACGAAAAGGAAAAATAATAATAAAAAATTAAATTATAAACCTGCTTGCGTGGAGTCAACTGTGCCTTCCACTCTCTGAGTTCCTTGGTGTAGGCTTCCTCCTGTTCCTTGAGTTTCATGGTTTCGTATTCCATGAGCATTTTTCTCTTTTCATTTTGCAGCTGTTCGAGTTCCTTGATGGCGGTGTCGCTTTGGGCGCGTACCTCTTCGAGTTGCCGAGCGTGTTTCAATTCGAATCTCTGTTGTTCAGCGCGATACCGTTTCTTCTCGTTTTCCTGAAACTTCTTGAGTTTGTCGCGTTCAGCGTCAGGATCGTTGGTGAGTGCTGAACTGATGGAAATTCTCATTGATTCTCGGAACATCATTTCCCTCGCTTTCATTTCGTTGCGTATGCGTTTCGGTAAGTTTCGACGTTCGACGGATTGTCTCTTGACTAGCTCGTCCTCTTTGCGTTGATTCATTCGTTTCATCTGTTCGAGTTCTTTTTCGTGTCTAATGAGCATTTGATGTCGTTGAAGGAAGAATATATCTTTGAGCTGTCTTTTGAGCAGCTGTTGGCGTTCGTGAATTTGTCGATCTTCGAGTTCCCAGATAGCCGATTCTCGAGCTCTCATGAGCTGTTGTTTCTGCTGCAAAAATTGTCTTTCCATAAGAGCTATTTTTTCGCGATGACTATCGGACAATCGTCTCAACGACGTTTCGTGGCTCTCGTTGAGTTTTTCCAAGAAGAGCTTTTCCCTCTCTTCGTGTTCGGCTTCGAGTTTCTCCTTGCGCATTTTAAAAGCGCTCTTTCTTCTCTCTTTCGGCATAAGATCGATCTCTTGCTTGAGAAGCCGTAACTCCTGTTTCAATCCATCCCGAAATTGTTTCAAGTCGCGTTCTTGCTCGGCTCGTATTTTTTTCGAAGCTAGTCTCAAATCGGCTTCTTGCTGAGCTTCGGCTCTTTCGATTTGTTGTCTCTGTTGTCTCGCCAATGCGTCGAGATCGGTTTCAGCTCCGCGTTCCAAAAGTTGTCTCTCTTGTTCGAATCGTCTTTCCTGTTGGTCTTTATTGAAGTGTGATTTTTGCGTCAAATCTTGAAACTGCTTTTGTTCGATTTTCTGCAACATTTTCAGTTCCCGAAGTTCCTGTTTGCGAAATATTTGATCGTCGTAAGTGCGTCCGTTTTCGTCATCCCCGTAGATGACTTTTGAAGTCGTGGTTGTTACGACGACACCGTCGATCTCGAATTTCCTCGTGCGCTTGCGCGTCTTTTTCTTCAGATTCATCATTTGTATATCCTCCTTGCTTCTCTGAGGTCTCGTCTGATCCCGACTGTACTCGGGTTTTCTACGTAGTACGACTTCGTCCTCGTGTTCCGGAAATTGCCTTGACGAATCACGTCCAGCGTGATTTTCCTTGTTCGAGCCACGACTGTCTTGACTCGTGGTGGTCGTTATTGATTCCGCGTCCGAACGATCGTTGCTTTTGTTCGGCGTGTGCGATCGGGTCGAGCCGTTGTCGCTTTGCGACCTCGAAGCTTCGTAAGAATCCGGTGATATTCGTTTGTCCTGTTTTTCGATTTTACCGGAAGTGCTGGGTAAATCGCGTTGCTTGGTCAATTCGGTTTTCAACTGGCCGTTCATTTTCCTCAGTTTGAGATCTTGAAGTTCATCAACGTCGGTCGATTCGACCGTCGTTCCAGCCACGATCAATCCTCTCTTGCTCGAATCTTCGATACTTCCGGTAACGTTCTCATTTCCGGTTCGCTTGCTCGGCGAATTAACCGACGAATCTTTCACTTGTTCTTTCTCGTCGCCAACGGTGACAACCGAAACGTGACTCGTGTCCCGTTGATTCGAAGATTCGCTGCTCGTATCCTCGTTAACGATCGAACTCACTATAACGACTTCCGATTCGTCCAATTTTTTGCCGATGCGCTTTGGTGTTTCCGTGATTAAAATTGGTTGCTCGTGAGGCGTGTATTCCAAACTGTCGAGTGACGTGAAACCGTCGTCGTCCGTCGACGACTCGTTCACTTGGGTTTTATTCGTCTCGTTCGCTACTATCACTACCTCTGATATCGGGGATTGACGACGAGCTAGAGGCGGCGTCGATGCGTCTATCAACACCGGTGGATGAGTCGTTACCACCGTCACTTGACTCACGTTGCTCGATAGACTGTTCGATGGATCCGGTGAATCCGATGTTATGCGCACCGTCGTCGAACTGCTCGATCGAGAATCTACGTCGGGCTTGCCTGAAAAAAGTCAGAAAACGGATTTGAGAATTACGGATAGTGAGAATCGTACTTTAAAGAAATATGAAAAAATAGAATTAGCCTCACCGGTTATAACGACAACGTTATCGCCGCTTCCGGTTCTCGAAAGACTCTTGCTCCTGATAGGCGTCGACGTAATGACCGAAACATTGACCCCGGAGCCCCTTCTCTCCTTACTCGAAGCTCGATCAACCGCGTCCTCGTAAATTTGATTTTTCCTCTCCCCGTCAAAATCGTCGTCCAAATTTTCGAGCGAGTCGTTCCTCGACGAACCAGCGCTGCGACTCTTCGCAGCCCTTTCAGTCTTTTTTCTTTCGAATTCACCGCTCGTCTTTTTCTCCGAAAACAGCGAAGTTTCGCTGCTCGATTGAGCGCTCCGCTTCAACGTTTCTGCCGAAGCGTCCGAGCTTCGCTTTATCGCTTCCATCGAGATACGTTTCTCGAGAACCGCGTTCAGCTTACCCTCAACCGATTTTCTCTTCTCGTCCAAACTCTGCCGACTTTCTTGGAGAGAATTTTGATGCTCGTAACGAGGTCTCTCCTCGACCAATTTTCTATCACTCCTGCGAAAATAAATAAACTCAACGAATTAAAAAATAAATTACAAAAAAGAAATAATTAAAAAACATTTCCTCCATGATTTATTTTTTTATTGGTTTTTCAAATTATTTTTTTCAATTAAAAATACTTTTTTTAATAATAAAATGAATAAAAATAATTATTTTTAATGAATTTATTGAAATACTCAAGAAATTATTGTAATTCAAATTCAAATTTCAAATGTATTCATTTTATAAATAATTGCTGTAATAAAATTGAATAAAATTTAAAAAATACTAAATCGGTGTATTTTTGATTATTTATATATTTATAAATAGAAATTTATTTATTTATCAGATAAAATCAGTTTTTGTAACGTTTTATTTATAATTAATTATTGAAAAAAAGGTTTTATCGAAACTTACGCTTTTTTCTCGTCCAGCGAGCTCTGCTTACTGAACACAGGTTTTTTCCAAATTTCGGAAGATTCCACTTGAACGGGTGCCGATTTTCGTTTTTCCTGTGAGCTTTCAGGACTCTTGTTACCAGCGGGTGAACTTTTGTTCTCCGTGGATCTTCCCCTCGCGTTGACCTGCGTTTTGTTCTCCGTCGTTTCCCCTTTTTTCTCGGGACTGTTGTCGATCGGCTTTTTAGTTTCGTCGCGAATTTTTTGTTTCTCGTCATTTTGGTTCTGTGGGGCCTCATCGGGGCTACTCTCCGAGGCTATCTTCTCGATTCGTTTTTCCTCGTTCGAGGACGATTCTGTGACGCCCGGAACGTCCTTAGTTTTAGGAACGTTTTCTTTCTCGTCGCCCTTGCTGTTGAGACGAACAGCCGGGGGTGGGGGCGCAGGACCTTTGTCGCGCGATGATTTTCGCTCGCTCGTTTCGATCGGTATCGGCGGTTTCGGAGCCTGAAAATTTTTAATTACCTTATAAAAAAAAACACTGAAATGAAACGAGGATCTCCAAGTTTTTCGAAACTTGATGCGAAAATTCCCAATCTTTTTTTAAGGGTTTTGATAATATTGTTATTGATAACTTCGCGAAAAAACGTATTTTCCTTTTTTCAAAAACGATCGACGAATCGACTGACCGGTTTTTTCTCAAGGGACATCGGGATGCTCTCCTTCGAATCAGCCTTGCGAAGTTTTTTGCTTTTTTCCTCTTTTTCACCGTCCCGATTGATCTCGCGTTTGTGACTCTCCTCCTTCTTCGCTAGCTCGGCTGACGCAACAACACTTTCCTTCTCCGTGACTGTAGAACATTCGCCGGAAACAATCGAAAAAGTCGTTTATCGGAAAACATGAAAATTTCAAATTTGGGTTAAAATTTCAAAACTTCAAATTTGGGTTGAAATTTCCAAATTTCAAAATTTCAAATTTGGGTTGAAATTTCAAAATTTCAAATTTGGGTTAAAATTTCAAAATTTCAAATTTAGGTTGAAATTTCAAAATTTCAAATTTAGGTTGAAATTTCAAAATTTCAAATTTAGGTTGAAATTTCAAAATTTCAAAAAGGAAGCGTTGAGACAAAGCTGGTCTTTTTTTGTTTCACCTTTAACATCAGTGTCGCTGCGCATGGATGTAGAGTCATCTCCGAGTGGGTCCAGCTCCAGAGGTAGCTGCGATGTGCGCTGCTCCTGGAATGTACCAGTTTGTATTAGCAAGAAACAAAATCAAACATGATCACGATAGAAACAATTGAGGAGTGGATCGTGTGTAAGAAAAATTCTGAAAATTCTTTAATTCGAATTAATTCGTTAATTAAATTAATTCATTAATCAAATTTATCTATTTATTTATTTATTTGATTTATAATTCAAATCAATTCATTATTCAAATTAATTTATAATTCAAATCAATTCATTAATCAACTTAATTTTATAACGACTTAACAATAAAATTAAAATATTAGCTAAATGTCTTAAGTATGTAGAAGGAGTGGAAAACGAAACAAAAAAAGTAGAAAAATAGTAGGACAAAACGAGAAAAATACGTCAAATAACAACGGCAGCCGAGAATTTTTCAATTCGCTAAACTACCTACGAAACGAAAAGCTCGTGATACCAATCGAAGGGGGAAGGATGAATTTGTAAGTGAATTTCGACAAAAATTGTAAAAAACTTACGCAAATCGCGTTTTTTACAATTTCGTTGTCTAACGGAGAAAAAAACGAAGAAAAGAAATTAAAAAATTAAAAAATATCGAAGAAAGCAAAAAATCCATAAACAGGACGATAATAACGTGGATCGCCGAGAACTTCGCGAAAAGCTACTGACCTGACAGTCGCATGTATGTTGAGGTTGTCGAGGCCCGGGAGAGCCGCATGCACAGCCAAATTATCAAAGTTACAACAGCACATTCATCGAGGCAATAAACGACAAACTCATTGCGTATAATTCACGTTTACGAGAAAAAAAAAAGAAAAAAAAAGTAGAGTTCCGATTCACTCGGTGAAACGCTAAACTACGACGAGAGCGAAATATTTCTTTGGCAAATATAAATTTGTTGTTGTTTTTGTTGTTCTTGTTGTTTTTGTTATTTTTTTTTTAAATATAAATATTTACCGAATCATTCAAGGCAACACGTGACATTCGTAATATCATCGGACATTGATAAACTACGAAGTATAAAAAAAAAAAACATGAACACGTGGGAGCAGCTTACCAATCCGCTGATACTGTTCTCTGTGTTTTTTCGCCTTTTTGGCCTTCTATTTGTGGTGAAAGCGTGTAAAAATGGATTTTTTTATGATGTTAAATCCGATTCGCCGGTTTTTATCGTCGCGTCATGTTTGCTCGTGGAAATTCGAAGCTGGACGGACCGGATCAGTTGATCGTTGATTCACGAAGCTTAATGATCACGAAAGATCAAATCTCTCACGTAAAAAAATCGTTATTGTCGAAATTGTTGACTTTTATGGGCATTTATTTTACTCGCGTTAAATTTTCAACGATCAACGAATTTTTCGAAATTAGTCCAGCTTCGAGGATTTTTTTATGTAAAGTCCTAAAGGATACTGAGTGTCGAGTGAAAATTCAAGTTTAGCCAGATACATTGATGAAGGGAGATAGACATAGAGAAAGAGAGAGAGATAGAGAAAGAAAAAAGGTACACTAAAATGCCTGTGGCCTAAAAGTGCGTTAAACAAACGATCTCTAATTCTGGCAGTTTTCTCTCTTCGTTTTTTCTTTTAGTTTGTTTTTTAATTCACTAATAATTGTTGAATCGAATACGTAACGTGCGAGGATTCGATAGCTTGCAATCATTTTTTTTTTTTTTGTTCTTTTCGCTTTCGGGGCTATTCTATCGTTCTCAACATCGAAATGGCGTTTGAAAAAATTCCTCGAAGGAAATTTCGTTGGGTAAAAACGATGAATGGAAAAATCGATGAGTTTGACTCGCGCAAGATTTACCTCGGCTTCCTCATCGACGAGTTCCTCCTCGACTACGTCTGCCTTGTATTCGAGCAAAAGATCCCTTATTGGCTTCGAATCGAGGGCATGATTTATAAACGGATGTTTCAACAAATCATCCGCCGTTGGTCTCAACGATGGATCCTTTATCAACGCCTTCGCTATAAACTCGTTGAAATCCTTGCTCCACTTTCCCGGCTGATCCAACTTCGGAGGATCGCTCTTTTGGATTTTCAACAACACTCGCATCGGCGACATCTCGTGATTCGGCGGTTCCATTTGTGCCAATTCTATGAGAGTTATGCCGAGCGACCAAATGTCTACCTAGACGAAAACGAAAAAAAAAATGATATCAGAAATCGAAGCTTTTTCACCATCGGGCTCGAAAAAGCTTTCCAGAGCAACATTGAACCAAAAATCTATCACTAATTACTTTGTTCAAATAATTATAAAATTCAACATTTTGGAATAAATTATTATTTATTATTTTGTAAAGACCTAACCTAAAAATCTATAAAATATTCAATATGATAAAAATGATTTAATCGTTGATTGTTATATCAACATTTTTATTTAAAAAAAAAAGCTTCTGACAAATTGTGAAATACTGCAAAGGTTTATAGGGATTTTCTCATTTATTATTAACTATTTTTATTTCGATCTTGAAAAATCCTATTTTTATTTCAATCTTGAAAAATTCTATTTTTATTTCAATCTTGAAAAATCCTATTCTTTGGGCGGATACGAAAAATCCTATCTTATTGTTTGGATTTGGACAGATCAACAACAAGCTAAACAAAATCCTATCTTATTGTTCGTAAAATCAACATTTCTCATTTCTAAAAAAAGCTTTAAAAAACTGTAAAATACTGCAAAAATGTATAAAGTGGTTTTCTCATTTATAATTTACTATTCTCGTTTCAATTTTGAAAAGTCCTATTTGTGCAATTGGGCAGTATATTTTTGAATTTCAAAAATAAAAAACGAAAAGATGTTTTTCAAGCGAACATTTGAAAATAAAAATTTGTTTTTTTTTTGTAAACTTTGTAGCCTCGAGTAAATTCACGCAGAAATTCAAACACATCGATGCGATAATTTTGAATGGTTTTATCTGTATCAATGATGATTCGAGCGATCGTTATACTAACTTTAAAGTCGTACGGATTGTCCCTGAAAGTTTCACACAGAACGACTTCCGGTGCCATCCAGTAAGGTGTCCCGATAAACGTGTCGTGCTTCTGCAAGGTGTGTTTGTTTTTCGCGGAAACTCCAAAGTCAGCTGAAATAATGAGAGCTCCGGGGTTAATGAGGAAAAAAGAGATTAAACACGTACGATCACGCAATACGAAAAGTGCGACAATTACGCATCTCTTATTATTATTATTGTTATTATTGTTGTTTTTTTTTAACGTGAGAAGTTTACCTAATTTTACCCCTCCTGACATCGTGAGCAGTACGTTTCCGGCTTTGAGATCCCTGTGTATGACTCGCGATTTATGCAGAAACGCCAAGCCTTTCGTCATCTGCTGACAAACGTAAGCTATCTGCGGCTCCGTAAGAGCTTTCTCGAGCTCGACCATTATCGAATCGACCGCTCCACCGTCGCAATATTCGATAAGCATCTGCGAAAAAATAAAATCAATAAATTTTTGTGAAACTATCCAAAGACCGGAAGTTATCCTCGCTTTTTTTTCGCACCCATAATTTTCCGTCTTTGAAGTACGCCTCGTGAAGCTCGACGACATTGGGATGCTTGAATTCCGATAGGATATCGATCTCTATCATGAAATCGCTCAGGTCGTCCTCGCCCTCGAGAGCGCACATTTTTGCAGCTGCCAGCTGATGCGTCTGCTTGTGCTGAGCCTGAAATACGAAAATTATTTATTTATTTGCTAGAATTGATTAATTATATTAATTTAATCAATTATTTATTAAAACCGACAAATTGAATGAAAGAATAAATTAAATAATGAATTTATTGATTAGATTTGACTAATTAAATAAATAAATGTATTTATTGAGAATGATTTATGAATTCATAAATTTATTTATGATTTATTTCGAGACCCAAACAATTTTTTTTACAGATTCGGATCATCTAAATTGCTTTGATGTTTTAATATAATTTTATCAGACATTTGTTATCAAAATTTGTAAAACAGAATTTTTGGATATTAAAAATAAAGATATGAAAAAAAAAAGGAAAATCTTTGGACCTTGAAAATAAATGATTTCGATTTTAATAAGAATAAAATCAATATTTACGACTTTTAATGATAAGGAAATTAAAATTGGAGACAAATCTTTACGTTTCAATTATGCAATATTCAAGCTCATATATTTTATACACTATATGAACTCTTGATAGTAGGGCAAAGCATGAGTGAGGGCAGTAGGAATTACGGAGCCCGATACGCGTACTCGTAAGATTAGGAAGACCTACAATGCCTCCTATATCTCAAGGTATCGCAAAGTCAACGAAAGAATTGGAAAATTCATCGCTTTCTATTATTCGACTCGTCGTTGCAAAAAAAATAAAAGAAACGGAACGTCGAAGGCGATTTTATTTTATCGGAGGGGGAACGTTGCGCTGACCTTGTAAACTATGCCGAAAGCACCGTCGCCAAGCTCTCCGACCATTTCCCAAAATTCTTGGGGATCGCAGTCGATCTTGATGTTGTTGTAGAGTTTTTTCTTCTTAGCGTCATTGCCACCGAAGTGGAATGCTTTTTTGAGATTCGATAGAAACGACATCGTGGCTAAATAAAGTGTGATTATGTGTTTCGAGAATCGTTTTTTTTTCTTCTCTCTCTTTCTCTGCGCGGTCACTATTTCTTCACGCCTTACATAGTCCACTAATGGGAAGAAATTCTGCGGAATTTGCTTGTAAACATCCGTAAAGAAATCTTTTGGAAATTTATGAAAAGAAACTTGGGTAGCTCAGATCCCCGCTGGTCGCCAAGGGATCGCACTGTTTCTTTCCCGCATCTTGATAATCTTTAATGAATTCTTTTTATCAAACGCTTTAACCATTGGACATGTTGCCAGTCAAAATCCCGCAATCAAAGCCCATTTCTTCGTAACGAAATCTCTTCTGAAAAGAAAAACAAAATTTTCATTATTATTAAAGAGATAAACCGAAAAAAGTATTATTGTTGTTACATCCTACAGATTAAATTTCTGTCGGATTCAACGATGTCCAATTTTAGCTTAATTAAAATGTGACGATAAGTTTTGTTTTATCGTTTAATTTATTTCTGTCGTTTTGAGCTTTCAATATCATTTAATCATGTTGATTTATTTTTATCAGAAATTAGCGTCTTCAATTTGCAATACAAGTTTTGAATACTGACAAAGTTAAAGAAATAAAAAAAAGGAATTAGAAAATATGTTTGCAAACACGAACAAACTCCAATATCGCTATGTTGTTTCTATTTTAAATATTCTATTTTTATTTAAGAAAGTTTGGAAGTTTTCTTCAGCAGATTTTTACGATTAATCTTCTTACGATTTTTATTGATAAAAAAAAATGCAAAATTTGATTTTGTATAGTAATAAAAATAAGAGCTGGAGAAAAGAAGGTTTATTCGTCGTTTATTCACTAATTTTTCATGTTCCCTTACACGGAAGCTTTTATTCGCCGTACGGTATTCAAGGTTCCTTCTTCGAGTGAGATCATAAATTATTTCACCTTTTTTACGTATCATATTTTTGTACTTAGCGAAAGAAGGAGGGGGAGATAAGGCTTCGATGTAACATGCAAGCGTGCACTTTCTTCAAACACCAAGATCGGTGTATCGAGAGACAGAAGTGTGCTGTAACGTGCGTCACTGCTGATAACGCACGACTTCCTATTTAAGGTAATACCTGTCTTCTCTTTTTTCTAGAAAACCAATTAATCTCTGTTCGGTTCATCTTCTAAAAAAAGTAGTTTTGACGAAACGAGTAAAAAAGGGCAATTCTTTGCCATTAGTTTTTCTGCTTAATTAGCAAATGATAAATGATTGAGGCTCGATATTCTCAATCTTTTCTTTTTCCTTTACAGATGAAATCAGTTATAAAAGTGGAACGGAGATAACGCGGAAGACGTCATTGGACAACCTGGTTTTATAGTTGACGGCTGTCAACAGTCCAAAACTTTTTTTGGCTTTTCATGAGAGGAAAAGTTCCGGAGTATAAAAAAAGTATGAACCATTACGGAAAGAAATTTTGGTATTCTGTGAGAACCCAAACAAACCCAAACATGAACCGTTACGAAAAAAAGTTTTGTTTTGACGCGACGACACCTGACATGTCTAATTGCAGATGAAATAGGTCCAAGAAAGTTTCGCTTTTGAAGAAAGTTTCGCTTTTCAAGAAAGTTTCGCTTTTGAAGAATCATCTTGGAATGAAAAATTGATGGAAAGAAGCTGCCCTTGACGAGATTTCGTGAGTCTCATCGAAACTTTCCATTTTTTTGTTCCTCCGCGAGATTCGCGTCGCGACATCGATAGAGGCGCGAACGTCCAATATTGGGTATTTTTGTAACGAAATGAAAGAAAAAAAAGAATCCAAGTCCGAAGAGTCGGTAATTGTTGGTACTTTTGTCGGAAAACAAATCGGCAGGTGGGAAGGAAGAGAAACGTTGAGAAAAGTCCGTCGTGTCGCGCGTGTAACGGAAAAAAGGAGATGGTGGGGATGGAAGAGGTGGAAAGTGGAATCCTGAAGAATTCTTCGGTTCGGTAACGACGTGGTTGACACAATTTTTTTTGACAAGCCCACACATTTCTCCTCTCCCTGTCGGACGGCGTCGTCGTAACGCGTCTCATTTCCGCAAATTCGCGAATTGCCTTAAACTAACCCAAACAAACCCAAACAAATCCAAACTCACCGAATCCATGAAACATTTGGCTCGTAAAAGTAAAATACGAAAAAAAACGGGTTTTTACACACGGGGAATAGAGGGGGGAGGAATTTTCGTTAGGAAACGAGGAAAATGCGAAACTCGCTATCACGTTTGCTGCACACACAAACACGCCTATCCCCCCTTCCCCTCTGCGCACGCGCACACCCGCGTTAAGCGTACGCGTGCACAAGTGTTAAAAAAAACCTGACCAGCGAGAAATAAAATTTCAACGATTCACTTCGACCAATAAAAATAACGATGAAAAGTGTACGGACGAACCTCGTACTCGAGGAGCGATACGTTGCCCTCTCGCGAAGCTTTCGAGACACTGCGGGGAACACACCCGATCGTCGCGTAATTTCACAATTTTCTCCTCCCAAAAAGCCCACTGACACTGATCCCCCCCGCCCCCCCGCTTAAAGTTAGTCGTCGGTTTGCACCGCCACGCTGATGGTGAGACCGAGGTGTGAAGGAAAAACGATGAAAAATAACGAAAAGTTTGAACGAATATTTCGTACTTTCTCGTCAATTTGATAGTCTTCGGGCCGCACTCGAGGGACGCGTAAGGAACTCGATATTTTTTTGTTTTTATTATTTTCTTATTTTTCACGATAAAAACTCTCGATTCACTCGAGCCGATGCAACGCTAGTTTTATCGGTGAATTCTTTTTTTTTGCCTCGTACCAAAGTGTTTTTCGGAGTTTGCGCACACGCACACGTATATATCTATATATGTATATACGTATATTATTCACACGGCGAAATCACGCACGAAAGAGCACGAGAAGTGTTAACGGAATTTATATTTCACATTCGGTCCGTTTTCGAAACAATAAGTCGAGGGATCGCGATTTATCGCTGCGAACGAAAACTCCCTCGAGGTTGACAACAATGAGGCAATGTTTTTTTATACTCGAAAGAAACATGTTGTTCGAGGCCCGACAACTCGGTACGTCCCGATGGGCACAGCCATTTTCACGAGATCGGCGCACGCACTCTCTTCGTCATTCAGCGATAGGCGAGGAGTCTCGCGCTCGAGGGGGGGGGGGGATGCAACTTTAGACTCGTGAACACACACATACACCACGCCTAGGGAAGTGACGTATCATCTTGGCACTAGAGGGCCAATTTCACTATGACACATTTTCCTAGGGCTTTCTTCCGATTAATTAAAAATGCGAGGGTTAAAATGGCGGACCGCTAGTGGCGCCAATGTTTCATTTGATTTATGAATTTATTTCTATGAATTTGATTATGGAAATTCAATCCAAGAAACAAACCCAAACAAATAGACCTTTTTAATCTTTTTTTCTGTTTTAATCAATCAGTTGTCGTTTGACTGAGACCAAGCGCGAGCGAGAAAGCATCATTACCCCAGCGTGGCAAATACCCCAGTGCCTTCGAGTCCACCCGTGTGTACAATAGCGCCAGGGTGGACAAGCTCGGTACTAAACGGAGCCGCACCGTGCCAAGCCCATAAGCCCCGCTCCATGTATATCCATGTTCTCTGGTGAAGCTCATCAACGAATATACTCTATCTTGTCATTATTCCGGAATAAATAATAATAAATAAATACTCCGGAAAAAATAAATTATATTTCGGAGCCATTTTTTTTGGTGGAAAAATAAATCGTAATATTTCCGAGATATCTTCGGTTTCATGTCACCTGATCACACGACAAAACATCACGATGAAATATCCCTAGGAAGTCCACAAACGAACATAAACAAACCCAAACAAACGAACATAAACAAACCCAAACAAACGAACATAAACAAACCCAAACAAACGAACATAAGCAAACCCAAACAAACGAACATAAGCAAACCCAAAAAAACTAACATAAACAAACCCAAACATACAATGTTTTGTTTGGGTTTGCTTTGTCGTGTGATATTATGACATGCTACCATATCTTCGATATCATTGCTCGTAGAATAGAAATTATGGGAGATTTCATTCGAACTTGGAAATAGAAAGACCGGATGTGGCAGTGAAGAAAAAAATTCATTGTATCGTAAACATATTTACACGGGAATAAGTCGACCGAATTCCAACCAGAAATAACCGTCGTATAAAAAAAATATTGCAACATTATCTAGAAAAAGTAACATGTGAAATCCTTTAATGAGCATTCGTTACAAATTCCGAAGAACAGCCGAACGTGCCAATTGAGGATCGCGTTTCTTTCGGGTGGTTTTCCGTTGCCCAGCGAAAGTCCTAGAGGTTTTTCTCTTTCCGAGAGCGGTCTTGATGGCGTCTTGAAGTTCCTTAACGTCGCTCTTTCGAATCGAGCCGTCTTTCATTTTGGCGCTGATTGTCTGTGCGAATGTTCGAAGCCAGGCTAAACTGGTGGCACTGGCTAATTTAATAGCTTCTCTCGCCGTGCGACGATAGAGTTTCCGTTCCTTTTTCGGCAAATTCCCCAATGTGCCGTTTTTCAATCGTTTTTTGGGTTTGGCGGGTTCTAACTTGCTGTAATGATTGTAAAGGAGGTTATGAGGGGGATTGGGTTGATCGGGTTTATCCGGGCCATTGGTGATGCTCTGCTCGTTTTGTTCCATTGGATCGACAATGTTTGAAGTTGGCAATTGTTCCAAATTCGCCACGGAGGCTTCCAGTTCCGTCGCGACTGGAGAATCGTAATCGACGCCATTTTCGCATGGTGGATCGACCGGTTGAATCTCTGAACCCGATTCTTTCACTTGACATGGCGGATTCGTTGGTAAGTCGACGAGCGACGGAATCGGTAGTGCCGAAGCTCTGATTCTCGCGATGGCTTCCGTCATCGCGTCACTATCGTGATACGTGAATAGCTCATTGTTGTAATAAATGACATTTATGTAATTACTGACGGAATGGTTCTTGTTCGAAGAGTTTGAAACTTTGTTCGCAGCTGTGCGAAAATTACACGTCACCGAAGAACCGTTTTTTATCAAATCACGAATATGGACCACCGCGTTGAACTTGCCAAGGACTCGCCTTAAATTCCTCACCGTAGAAGATATCTTCTTTCGCAGTTGCTTACACTTGGCGGCAGGATAGTTCGGTAT
Organism: Ophioninae sp. B BG-2022a; assembly: GCA_030522765.1. NCBI lineage: Eukaryota > Metazoa > Arthropoda > Insecta > Hymenoptera > Ichneumonidae > Ophioninae sp. B BG-2022a. The sequence continues at coordinate 29,132 of JAPYZJ010000557.1, forward strand.
AGTTGATACATTCTTGCTTTGTTTCTCCAACTCCGCCATGTCTCGTTTGTAAACATCAGCCGATTGCAACAGTACCAGGGGCTCAGTAGTGTCTTCCAATTGTAAAAGTTTATTTTTTAGATTCGCCTTGAGCGATTTGGAAAAGGGAAGACCGATTTCGTTGTATTTCAAATAAGATTTCTGTTCGTCGGTTCGGCTCAACCACTGCATCAACAATTTGTTTACGCCGGAGACTACCTCGTTAGTTTTACTGCATATTTCCGACGATATCGAGTTGTCAGCGTTGTGCGTTATGCTCAAAGTAAAACGGTAGATGGTCGCCAATTTTCTCAGAAACTGAAATTTCAAAGTGCCGGATAATAATCCTTCGAGATAAACGCCCGGAAGCGTGTCCAATCGCGCCGATAACCTCGCGAAATTCGTCGGCAAGTTGGCACCACCGATTTTAAATATAAGACCCTTCTTGGATACTCGATTGGATGGCGCGAGAGACCTGTCGCTCACTTCCGTTTTATCAGCTTCGTTCGTCTGACAATTCAAGTTCGAATCTTCTATGCGTTCCTGCCGCAATCCCGGATAATTCGGACCGTCCGTGTAATTCGTTACGTACGCAGGGGTTGGAAAGTGTAGCGACCATCGTAACTGTTTGCACATCGTTGCGTCGTGACCTCGTTTCGCACAGTTGCAACAGCTGAGATTCTGCGATAACTTCATCGTTTTGCGCAAGTCGTGAGGCCTCGGTTGAGTTTCCGTTGTCTAGGGAAAAACAAAAATTGGTAATCAATTGGGGAACGAAAAGTTAGAGCTGGATTCGAAAGTTACGAGATCTTGATTCAACTTACAACGTTGTGATATCTTCTCCATAAATCCGGGCAGTTGTCGCGGCTGTGACCAACTCCGTTACACATAGTGCAAGTCAACTTGGTGCAAAGGGAACAGGTTTGTCGATAACTCGTATACGAGTGACCACACTGAAACGAAACGGCTTTTTTTCGTCATCGACTGACAAAGCGATCCAACGATAAGGAAGAAACGAACGTGAAATTACCGTTAGGCACATTGTTTTTGGGCAACGTATCTCAACGTGCCCCTTCTCTCCGCACATCAGACATATCGGCTGCGATGGTTTCTCCGGACACTTTTTACCGAAGTGCGCATTGTCCTTGCAATACGCGCATACCTTGCCTCGTCGTTTCGTCGTTGGTCTCAAGTCGGCTTCGAGAATTGGCCAGTATTTTGGATTTCCTGGTTGAAGACAAAAAAATTGGTTGATAAATTGTTGAAGCTTGACGGAAAGAATTTTTCAAATGGAAGCTGACGGAAGTTAAGAAAATAATTTTTTTTTAAATAGAGGCTGTCGGAAGTAAAAAATAATTTTTTTTTTAAATATTGGAAGCTGACGGAAGTCAAGAAAATAGAAGAACTTTTATTACTTTCCAATAATAAGGAATCTACAATTTTATTCTCAAAAACAAAGTGTGTATAAAGACAACTCACTCGGCATTTTTTTCTGCATATCGTTCACGTCCAGATGTCCAGAGCTGGAAGGAGCGGTGTAAAAAGTCTGTAATTCCTTGGACATCGGGGTGAAAAAGTAATCGACCAAAGATTGATTAGTGCTAGTTTCGCTCTCGTTTCCTTTGCTCCTCTTTTCCGGTATTTCCGAAACGCCCGAATTGTCGAGCGATTTCGCGTTCTTTGGTCGTTTTCTCTTATTCCTCTCCGTTTGTTCTTCGGTAGAATCGTTCAATGAATTTTCAACACCGGTGGTGTTCAAGATAATATCCGTGGTATCCGTGACCGGTTGGGGTCCGGTAGAATTGTCCAGTGACAATTGATCCCAAAGCAAGCCGAACGATTGATCCATAGATTTGTCAGTGGGCGATCGTTCCTGACTCGTAGTCGGATTCGTTTCCCCAGCTGCGATATTGCTCCAATTGTTGGCTTCGCTTTCGGTCATACTGTCGTCGCTGTACATACAACTGGGTCCTCCGGTTCTGGGGGCAGTCTTTCCGGCATTGGACGGACCCGGCGGTGGTTCCGTGCAATTTAGAATTATATCGCCGCCGTCGAAACCCACCGTTCCGTCATCAGCAGCGGACGGCGCGTTAGTCGATTCGTCAAGGATCGTATTCGACCCGGAATTATCACGTTCTCTGGCAGTCTCGTCTCTGCTTTCCGGTTGTCGCGATTCTTCGTCGTTTTCCGACGAGTCGCTCGACGTGCCTTCATCCTCGGAATCCACTAACTGGATCACCACCGGTTTAGCTTTAGGCGGAACCGGCACTTCCAAAATTGAATCGTCCGAATCGGAGCTAACTACTGCAGCCTCGGAACTAGCTTTTTCCATGTTCAGCTTTGTTCTCTTGGAAACAACTTTATACTTGCTCGTTAGCCCAGATTCGATCAAGACGGCATTATGCTTTCGACGCAGTCTCGAGGTACCGCGAAAAGGCTGCGTTAGGATAGAACGTTTCTTTTTCTTTTTCGATTTGGTTTCTTTTCTTTTAGGAGGAAGCGGCTCGTTCGGCTTTGACCTTTCTCGTTCTACAGTCTGGACTTCTTGGTTTCTCGGATCGTCTATCGGATCGATGGTTTCTTCTACATTTGCTGCTTTTGGCAATTCATTGTGTATATCTTTCTGAAAATTTTGTCTGTGAATCGGCAAAGTATTAGAAACGTTTCCTCCGGTCCAGAGATTCTCTCGAGCGAGCAGTCTGCACCTCTTGGGAAAAACTCTTTCGGCATAGCAGCGGTCGGTACTTTGGTTCAAACCGGGTGTACCGGAAGTCCAAACATATACATTGGGTTTTTCAACAACCGGGGTTACGCTCTGATCACTGATGGAACTTGCCTGGGGGATGTTGGTTCCAGGTGGGTCGCAATGTGTATTCGGTGATGCTGTGTTCGGTGGATCTGCAGGATCGGTGATTGGTAAGTCCGCAGCTTTGGAATCCTCCGTGTACGTTTCGTTGGAATAATAAATTTCCGCGTACAATCTCGCCTCTAAATCCGGATCGTAATCCGCATCCGCGAAGTTCTCGAATCTCTGTTGATCATCAAATTCACGAAAGTCGCGTTAAAAATTTGATAAATTACGTAAGTGGTAGAACAAAGTTTTTTGAGGTTATGTTTGAGTCGATGAACTACCTCACTTGAGACATCAGAACTGTCCATCTCTCGATGCCATGTGGATGGCGATGTTATCGTAGCGCCGGGAAAACGCGCATATTTCGTGCGCGTTATTGATAATCGCGTTAACGGGAGAATCTCGATGGTATTTGTCTATTCTTTACGATCTATTATTCGCGACGGAGAAAAATATGCCACGGACAAACGGAAATTGCGACCGGAAGCAAAGAGTTACAGTGGGGTACGCGACGCATGCGCACTTTACGAAGTTATGTTCCAATTGATACGGGAGTGAGCGAGATAGCGAAGCGTCAACGACTGTACGGCACTTCGCGCCGATCGCGCACCCTTGCGGCGAAATATCACGGCTTTGAGTAGGGACAGCGAACCAGCGCCACCTTCGCCTCTTGAACTGAAAACACATCAGACCTCGCTCTCACATCGAAGCGAACAGACGTGACGAGGGAAGTATGCATAGAATGCAGGTTTCTAAATTCCCATGTTTTAATGTATTGTATGCGTTAAAAATGGGATTTCGTGTGTTATGGAAACTGCAATGTCATATTTTTAGCACACAGCGCACTCAAAAGTTTTTTCTCGTTTTCGTAAAAAATATTTTAAAAAACACGTAATTTCGTAATCCATATTAAAATTGAAAAAATAGATTCTTAAATGCTGAAGTATACAACCAAACTGTCGTCACAACTGAATTAACTGGTTAAAAACTAAAATCGACTTTTTTCGAAGTTTTGTCAAATCGAATTTTCACGATCGAAAAACGAATGCAATTTTGAATGGGTTATTTTTTACAGGCACCTGACTAGTCACCCTGATACATTGTTCAAAAATGAATCTTTTTGAATACTATACAAACTGATACTCGATTTTTTAATCGAAAAAAGGTTATCTACAAGAAAAAATCGGACAAGATAAATTTGTGAGGTTATGTTGATACTACGTGTCTTTGGATTTAAAAAAATTCTTCGAAACCCTCGCGAAAGACGCGATGCAGAATAGGAAGCGAGCGTGTTGTACGAAACGTGAAACTGGTGCACGGCGTCTGCGCGAGAACGTATCGAAGACAAATTTATCGTGCGGAAATGGAGAATACGTGGTCCGGCTGGAAGAGCACACTTGCCAGAAGGCAAGTGTTAGGAAGCATTCACCGTCTTCGATAAACTTTTCTGAGCACGTGTGCCACGGTATTTACGGTTTTGCGCGAGTACGTGAGTTCGATCATAGAGGCGTGTTGGTTAGACGCTGTAAGGTCGCCGACGCATGCGCAGTCCTCGTCAGTGCGGTAACCTCTTTTTCTACTCTCACAAGAGTAAAAAGTACTAAAAAAAAAAAACAAAAAAATAGCGGAACTCCATGAAATTTTGACAAACGACATGAAAAATCAATGCTGTTTGAAATATAGGGAATTTTGAGACAGCTAGCGGAAATCATCTCGTCTCGAAGCGATACGAAGTACAAGCCGGATAAGAAATAGGCAACAGTGACGTCTGACAGCAGAGCTAAACATAAAATGGGCTTCAACGTGACCCGACCGAGCAACTATTTACGGAAAATAAGTTTTTGTAAAAATTTGAAATAAACGGCCGAATAAATTGTCAAATTTATTATCCCCTGTATCTATAAACATCACGGGTTAAAATCGGTTAGAGGGTCGCCGATTTTACTGCTTTTAGATGGATCACGTTGCGCGGAAGGCAAACATCGCGCCGCAATCTCGCACGTCCATGCGCAAAAGTAAGTACGCGCGTTTGGGCATTTCGGTGTATGGACGTGCGTAAAGAAATCTCCGCTGTTTAAAACTTCCTCGTGTTAACGTATATATATACAGTCTTCGCCAAAAGTATCCAGCATAAATTTTATAGTATACTGTATATTTAATTACTTTTCTAGGTTAGGATACAAATTACAATCAACCAAAAGAGGTTTTCCTCAAGCTTTTTAATTCTTATTTTTGACGATATCTGATGTGTACTTTTAAAAATATCAATATATTATAGGGGGCGCTCGTGCACCTTATGGAAGGAAAGTATAACATCTTTTTTCGTGGCTTTCAAGAATTAGTTGAAAACTTCACATTTTTTTTATTTAATTCGTGTTATCGACTTTTCAACTCGTTTTTGAGACACCCTGTATATTCACAAGGGTCGATTGAAAAGAAATTAGCTTGGACGGTCGCTGGCATCGGTTTCGCGAAATCGGCTTATCTTCGTTTAGTTATATCTTTCAGACAGCTACTGTCAGAATTTCAGCGATATTCATCAATCAGTTTTGCTTTGACAGGCTTTGGGAGCGAGTGCGTCAGCGGTTTTTTTTTTAATGAGAAAGGAGAGATCGTTCAGTGATTTGATTCCTATTTCGGTCTGTTTGGGTTAGTTTGGGTTTGTAAAGATTCGTTTGGGTTTGTTTGGGTTTACCAGGGTTCGTTTCGGTTTGTTTGGGTTTATAAGGATTCGTTTGAGTTTCTTTAGTTCCTTTGGTTCGCCGGAAAAAAATTCGAGTCGACCGAGGAGGTTATGTTCGCCACGAAACTCTATTTTGCAGAGTTCGAAAAATTGAATCTTTTCGATGGTTGAAGAAAGTTGGAGAACCGCTGGGAGAAGTGTATCATGCTAAAATGGGACTGTATTGATAAATAAATGAAAATGTTTTTGGACATTGTTGCGTTCTTATTTTTAGGTTAAGTTATATGTATATAGATATATAATGTTTATAGATTGTCCGCACGCTCTATACGCTCACATAAATGCTACCTTGGCGATGACGTCAGAGGTTCGCCAAACGTGGCTACGCGAAGGTCGCGTAGTCGACTACCGAAGCATTTACAGCCTCGTTGCGGACGCAAATAGTTCATATTATTGATATTGGTATACAGCTGTGCAGCATTCATTTTCTTGGCCAAAGTGATCGTAAGGGTTCACGAGAAGATATGATCGGCCAATGAATTCGATCTGGGGATTATTAGGGTTCGAATTAGCTTTTAACGTTTTTTTCGTCGTTTGGGGGTCAACGAAGATTCATTGTTTCCTCTGTTGATCGAACATTTGCTTTTTTGACTGAAAACATGGGAAGTCGTTTACGAGATAACGAGAGATGTTCGACCTAACCTCCAAATACCAAACGTTTTTTTCTCGGCGATAAAGTGAACGTAAAACGATGTAACGAAAAAAAAAAATGAAGTTTTATTCGCTAAGATGGAAACTTTGATGGTGGAGCATTCGTTGAAGGTCCTTCGAAGTCCTTCGAGTTAAATGACCATTGGAGATAATTGTCCCGATCTCGAAAGATGAATCATTCGTTCAACGGACCATTGAAATTGCCATTGTGTCTGCTGCCACGGAGATGTGCCGAAAATATCGTTATTTCTCGTTCCGCCGTGAAACGAACGTTATTGGTCGGAAAAAGTGTTAGTTACGCATAAGATCTAATAGATGGAGCCACCACCTGTCGTTTCACCAATTTCCCTCCAGGGCCCATGTCGAATCGATTTTCTCTCCCGTAATCGAGAAATACAGCGATTTCGAAATACCGAAACTTTCGGAATAAAATAAACGTAAATAAAGTTTAATACTGAAACGTTTTTTTTTTTGGCATGAATATTTGTATTTGGAATTTTGTATTTCGAGCTATACGCTTCGAGACGATACGAGCGTACGTCGATTATTCGTAGCGATGATGAGTCGAGAATTAGCAAAGCCAAACTTGCTGAGCCATGGAATGTTTGCCGGCCGGGGATAATGTTACTCGACGCTCCTACGGATCGCGCGATGTCTGCGAGGGGGTCCGGCCGAAACACTCAATAAAACGCAAAAATGCTCTTTTTTTCTCGACGCTCAACTCGGCGCAATAACGCCATGGAGAATATTTCGAAAAACGAAAAAAAAAAAAAGAAACGAAACGATGTCTTCCTCAGGAGATACGAGGAACTTGAAACTTGGCTAAAACAAATTTTACAGCGAAATGAAAATTACGGATTTCGAAATGAAAAATGGCGGATTGATTAAAAATAATGCTTTTTAATGAGTTTTAATAGTTGGAAAAGTAAATAGAGTAAAACCCCTTAAAAAATAAAACCTCTTTAATGGTTTTTTTCTAAATAAAAGAGAAAAAGTTTTTAAGGGGATTTTCAATAAAAATGTGAATCTTCTTAAGGGGGTTTACATTAAAAATTTAAATTCTCTTAAGGGGGATCACATTACAAAAATAAATATTATCGAACATAAAATCTTTTTAAGGGGGTTTTCAATAAAAAGAGAAACCGTTTTAAGGGGGTTTCGTTGAATTAAAAAGAGCAAAAATTCCTTTACTCTTCATTATCGACAGTCGAACATTGTATAATTATGGGAAACTTCGAAGAGCGTTGTGGGAGGTCGTTTTTTTACAATTGGAGAACTGAGGGTGTCGGAGGTTAAGGCCAGCCGCGAGGATTGTTATCACGGATCTCCCACACGCGTGTTAAACATTTCCGAATCACGCAATGCATTTATCACCCGTTTGCGCAATCGTTTCTCTCTCTCTTTTTTTCCCTTTTCTTTTTACGCAGACGCGATTAGAGTGCAATCACGATCCTCCAATCCTGCGTAACGTTGCAATCGGAAATGCGTTAACTGGGTTGAGGTTGTCGGACAATCGTAAAACTCAAGAGAGCTTGCAGCATCGGGGAAACGCGGTCTGGTTGGCGAACTGCGAATTTTTCGAATCAACGTCGTATAATTCATTGTTAAGGTTAACTCACTTATTACGAATAATAAATAATTCGATGATAACTTATCGACAGTGTCATTGACAAATAGCTCGTTGTAAGTTAACGAGGTTACTTATTTCAACTGACATGTAAGTTAGTTAATAAGTAACTCAATGAGTTAATTATGAGTTCGTTATTGTTAACTCAATGAGTTAATTATAAGTTCGTTATTGTTAACTCGATGAGTTAATTATAAGTTCGTTGTTGTTAACTCACTGAGTTAATAATGAGTTCGTTATTGTTAACTCGATGAGTTAATTATAAGTTCGTTACTGTTAACTCAATGAGTTAATTATAAGTTCGTTATTGTTAACTCATTTGTAAGTTAATCGACGATTAACTTTTCGACTTAACATCAAGGTGATTTGTCATTAACTTGTTAACTCAAACGTAAGTTAATCAACTCACTGACCTGACAATAAGTTAATCAGCTCGCTGACTTAACGATGTTAATTAACTGACTAACTTACCGATGAGTTAATCGGCTCGCTGACTCAACGATAAGTTAATTATCTAACTAACTCAACAATGAGTTACTCAGTTCAGTGACTAAACGATAAGTCAATCAGCTGACTAACTCAAGGATAAGTTAACCCGATTTTAACCTAACAATAGGTTCATCGCACTAACTCAACCCCAAGTTAATTAACTCATAATTCTAACAATAAATTAATCGACTCGTAGACTTACCACAAAATGGTAACTAACTCAATAATACTAGACTCAATAATACATTTATTAACTTAGTAAGTTAACAATAATGAGTTAATGGACTTATTCACTTTTAGCAATTTCCTGTATGAAATATGTCGGTTGCCTTTTTTCTTCGCGTCAATACGCGAGGATTGTCGCAGATGTCGAGATACTGCAGCGTGAAAGCTGCCAAAGTCGAATTCGCATGATTTACGTAATTGGGAATCGATCAGGGAATTTGGATTTGTTTTCTTGATTCAGCATGTCTTGGGTACAAGAGAGGATCAGGGATTACATTTTATTGCGTGTTTATCTCGATCTCTGGCCGTATCATAAGAATACACCGACTGGGCCCAAAGAGATCCCAGAGAGCGCGCCACGGGACCCTTTGTTCGAGACGGAACGGTTAACTCGGCGTAATTTTAGCTGGTCGTATCACACGTCTCGGATGTATTCAGTAAAGACCGGAGAACTTGGAAACCAAACGCCCGAGGGATTCTGATAACGCAATATTTCGCGGCTTTCCTAAAACAAAAAAAAAAACAGGATTTTATTTCGTTGAGAAATCCTTTAATAAAAATCGCGACGAAATATCGTGTGTTTCTCGTATTTGAGGTTATGCGAGAGTTGTGGAATATCGTATCGAAAAGCGTAAAAATACGATATCGTGTGATAAAGATATCGTAACTTGTAAATATACATTAATTAAAATTGAAAGAGCGTGAATCATTGTTACAAAATGAATATTCGTTAACGCGAATTAATTATCGAGCCGTTAATCATCGAACTTTAATTAAAAGTGTCGGTAACTTATCGACACATGATAATGCAGATTTGAAGTGTTTGGAAATGTATCGATCGAAACTCAGCGAAAGGGAAATCGGAAACGTCACTTAAAAATACGGAATAAATATTGAATTCACGAATGTCCAAAAAAATACGAATAAGAAATACAGGCAGTGCGAAAAATTCGTGAAAAAATAAATATTAATAATTGAAAGGGCAAATTATCAGGAAAGACTGGATATCGAATGCAAGCATTGCCGATATATCGTACTCGTACAGGTCTTTGTCCCGTGCGATGGGGCGTGTGCAGATCTTATTTACGACGAATTTATGATGGCATTGCTCTCTCGCTTGAAAAGAGTTATTTCATGGATTTTCAGTATTCGAATGTCAAGCCTTGCAGTAATCATCGAAAAAATGAAAATCAGCATAATTTCTCTACAATTTTAGCTTCGATTTTGCACTGAAGAAAAAGACGTTTTTAAGTGGCGAAAATATACGAGAATTTTTAACGTTAGAAAGTATCGAGTGTATAAAGAAGGCAATCTCGGGGAAGATCTTTTCATTGAAACGTCCGATATATATACAATGACGGAAACTAAAGTTGGATCGAACCGAGGCCATGTAAATTGGCATGGAATGTTTTAGCCGCTATACAGCATGGAAGCTAACCCAATAATAGTTCGAGGATTGAGTAAATTATCGGATGGCCAGATCTTCGTAATATAAAATCCTGTAAAGTTGGGACGAAGAAAGTAAAAAAAAATTACATCGGTTATTATTTGATTTTTCATTGTTTGGGTTTGTTTAGGTTTCCTTGGTGATTTTGCTAGTTTTTCGAATTAAAAATCCTGTAAAATTGGGTTAAAGAGAGTTTTCAAAAATTCATCAGTTTTTATTTGATTTTCCATTGTTTGGGGTTGTTTGGGTTTCCTTGATGATTATGCTAGTTTTTCGTATCGTAAAATCCTGTGAACTTGAAATAGAGAGAAAAAAAACAAATTTTAGCTGTTTTTAATTGATTCCTCATTGTTTGGGTTGGTTTGGGTTCGTTTGGGTTTCTATGAGTTTCTATGAGTTTGTTTGGGTTTGTTTGGGTTTGCTTACCGATTCTGCTAAGATTGAAGATTGAACGCTGTTTTTTCTTTCCCTTCGGGCGCTTTCGGGATAAACGGATTTTATGTGATAAATGTTCATCACTAGAGATCGTCGACTAATCGACTGGCAAAATCACCATCCTCAATCATTCCAGCTAGTCATTCCGCGCAGTCCCGACCAAATGACTAAAACTTGTACCACCTTCAACCTTTTCCTACTTCGATGTAGTAACCTTGGCTCTTCTCGTTTTTTTTTTGCGCTCCTTTGAGAAACGTCGACACGAGCGCGCGTCATTTATCACAAAATTTCATTGAACGCTCGTGAGACAAAGACGCGCCGGCAAATCTCCAACGTTTTTTCACCATTTTCACAATAGCGAACTTAACCTCTCAAAAAATCCAACTTTTTTTTCGGCGTTTTTGCGGTGGCGAAAAAAAATAATTTAACCTCGAAATCGTCAACGCTTTTTTCGTTATTTTAAAGAATGGTAAACCTAACCTCTCAAATCTCCGTTTTTTCGGCATTTTCACGAGAGTTAACCTAACTTTTTAAATTTCCATTATTTTCCGGCATTTTTGCAATATCCAACCTAACCTCTCAAATCTCCGTTTTTTTCGACATTTTCACGATAGTTAACCTAACTTTTTCAATTTCCATTATTTTCCGGCATTTTTGCAATATCCAACCTAACCTCTCAATTCTCCGTAGTGTTTCTCGGCATTATTTCAATATTCAACCTAACCTCCAACTCTCAACTTTCCCTAAAACTCCTACACTGTCCCCTCGCTCGAAACATTCCGAATACAGCGAACCCTAAATAAACAAATACCCCCGTTTCGAAAAGTCTCACGGACTCTTCGCCAAATTCGTTTTTCACGGTTGAGTACTCGTTACCGATTCGTCCCCACGACCAGGGCGCGTCTTCCGCGAAAGTGTTTACGGGTTCGAGCATAGCGCCACCTACCAACGTTCACAATTCTTCGCCAATCTATACAAAACAATCCTACCACCGTTTCAACATTCCCAACGACCCTCTGGACTTCGAAAAATCATTCTATCGTTAAAACCTAAAAAAAAAAAAAAACATCGCGTTTCGTCCAAATAAATTCGAAAAGAAATTCGCATTCGGATAGTTGGCAAACGAAATCGAAAGATTCGTCGATACTCGAGCTATTAATAGTCCAGAGGCAGCAGGATACTCGAGCAATCTCTCGAACGGACTACAGAGAGCGTGGGAGTTTGCTAAGCTCCGAGCAAAAGTAGCGTGAGCGCGGGAGGAGGAGGGGGGGGGGGGGGGTGGCGGAGGGGGGGGGGGGGGGGGCGCGGGGGGGGGGGGGGGGGGGGGGGGGGGGGGGCAGACACATACCGAGGGAGTGGGAATAATGGTCTTCTCCGGGTGCGCTGGCCGCAGCTTGGAAATGCTTCTCCCGAGTCAGTAAGTGCGTGCACGCGCATGCGTACGGTACGTTTGTTGTGTATGTTTTTTTTCTCGGTCGGTATTCGCCAGTGACGAGTAACGAATTAATCGGTACATCAATATCCGTCCCCGAGTTTCGTCGGCCCGGCGGCGGTTAATTTTTGAATTTCGAAAAAAAAACAAAAAAAAAATTTTTTTTTTTTTTTGAAAAAGACGAATAACCGTTTGATCCTGCGAACTGGTGCGACCCGAGTGGTAGTGTCTCGATCACGAATGAATTTCGTACAAGTTTTTTTTTTTCGCCACGATTTCGTCGGTGATAGGGAAAGGTGGTTCGGACGTTGCGGGCTCGATTTTACCAGTACGATTTTACTCGCAGGAGCAAGGGGACGAAGTCTCGTTTGACAGCTGATTTTAAAGAAGGTATACTTACGTATAAATACATATGTACATATATATTACTTATATACTATTATTACTTATATATATATATATATTAATTTGTTATATTTATTTATATAAATAAATATATTTTTTATGTTTATACGAAATATTTATATATATTTATTTATCGCGTTGTAAAAGCCGAAAAAAAAACGTTTTGTCATTCAAAAGAAGAAGAACGGTCGAGGAACTGACCAGTCTCGCTAGCGCCCACTCAATTTGAATATAGAGCGAACTTTCGCCTCCGCGTGGTCGGGGGTACCGAAATTTCTTGAGTCGTGAATTAGAATATAGGAGCGAATGATAATTTATGCGAACGGCTCGGTCATAAAAAATTGGCAACATGTATACATTTTATATATACATATATATGTACATATAAAATCGCTAATACAATACAAATAACAATGATTATTATATTATAAATATTGTTAGAACAAATAATTCGTTTCCTGTAGAAATGTTATTAGATTATTACGAGCTAATGAGTATATATAATTATTATGTAATTACATAAATAATTATATTTTAATATGTTTATATATTTATAATAATTTTTATTTAGGTTTGTTTGGGTTCTTGGACAAACCCAAACAAGCCCGAACAAAAATTATTACACATATAACTATCTATATTTATTTACGTAAATTTAAAAAACTTTTTTCTCCCGTTCTCGAAATCAATTTTCATTTTAATTCACCCTCGATAAAAACGCGCCATATTTAATATCAAATAGGGTTAAAAAAACGCCACGAAACTAGTCGTATTTTTTTTTTTCAATCGCGAATACATCGCGCAAGGCTCTAAAAAAACAGATGGCCGAGTTACAAAATTCCCCCTGTATATATATATATATACATATATATTTATATTTATATTAATCTAAACGCCGATGAGGCGTGGGCGTTTATAAATAATATATTTCAACATTGGTCCGCTCCCACGAGAAGCCTATCAGAAACGATCGTGTCTATATCGAATAAGTAACGAGGAACGTTTGGGATGCGCGCGCATCGATGCTCCCGGGCAGTAAGGACGTTTCCCGTCGGACTGTCGTTTCGCGAGTCTCGACCGACAACTTTATTCGTGAATGAACGAACGAGCGATTTTTATCGCTTTTTATTTTCGTTTTTCTCATCTTTTTTTCGAAAGCCACGAAAAAAAAAAAATTACGAAAAAAAACCACAAAAATAACAACAACAACAACAACAATAATAACAATAATAATAATAATAATAATAATAATAATAATAATAATAATAATAATAATAATAATGACAAAAAATAAGCTGTAATCGACGTGAAAAAAAAATGAGAATATTTCAAGCGAAATATGCAGATGCGTATTGCACGGTGAATTGAAGCGCGTCTCTCGTGGTGCGCATAGGTCGTCGGAGACTTGATTGCCCGATTTTCTTACCCGGAGTCAGCATGGCTATCTCAGATAATACGATCTCGGTTCGCGTGACGGAGTTTTTCCACTGCGGATGCAAATATTTATTTATGTTGTTCCGAACGCGTATATATGTATTTATATGTAATGAGAAAGGTATATATATATGTATTTTGAAATATATACGTTTAGATATATACTTAGCTAGTAAGTATACAGGGTGTCCCGAGGAAGATTGTTATTCGTGAAATGGCGAGTTGGCCGTGAATTTCTAGGGAAAAATGACGAAAAAATATTCTAGAAATTTTATTTTTGCATTTTTTCAGTTTAATTTTGCACTTTCGGCAAAAAAACTCGGGTATATTCGTAATCAGCGGAAAATTTTTTTTTATATAGATCCTTTTAAGAGTTTAAAAATGGAAAAAAATATTTTTCGACTTTTCCGGCCAGTTTCCGGAATCTCAAAAATCACGAAATTTCAAAAGGTCGTAAAGTGAGCTTTTTTTGTGCTATTGAGATTTAATTGGGCGGTTTGGAAAAGGTTTTTGCCTGACTTAAATAATGGCGTTGGTTTTGTATCGATATCTCGTATAGTTTTCCCGGAAAGTCCACTTGAAAAACCGCAAAAAAAGAGGCAAAGGGGTATGTATGGAAAAATTGGCAAAAATCGA
>JAPYZJ010000558.1:0-45168 GCA_030522765.1 Ophioninae sp. B BG-2022a
TCCAACGATTCACCCGCTCACCGAACTGTACAGCCTCGCCCTCGCCCAGCCACGCGTTCCTCGCGCTTTCTCTTGTTTGTACCACTTTGCATTTCATGATATACAGGGTGTCCCAGCTAAGAATGTCATCCTTGAAATGGGAGGTAGAGGGTGAAATTCTAAGACGATTCATATAAGCATGTATGGGTCTCGGATCAATCCCTGAATTGTTATTAATTTTTTACGGCAGGCAATGAGACGCGCCCGGAGGCGGGCCTACGTCGGTGAGCGGCACGTACGGTACCCCCACCATGCGGACTCTCCGGCTCGGGCGCGTTCGATTGCCTGCCGTAAAAAATTAATAACAATTCAGGGGTTGATCTGAGACCCATACATGCTTATATCAATCGTCTTAGAATTTCACCCTCTACCTCCCATTTCAAGGATTAGAATTTCACCCTCTACCTCCCATTTCAAGGATGACATTCTTAACTGGGACACCCTGTATATATATATATATATTTACGGGAGGGTTGAGGCTTCGAGGGATCGCGAAACTCATCACGCGACGTAAAATCTTCCGTTCTGAAACTTTCGTTCGAAGCTTTCTTGAAATTTCCCCACATTGTTCGCCAAATATCTAGGATTTTTTACTTTTCAAAGCGTTTTCTTTGATAAAATTGAAATTGCCAGATAAAATTGTCAAATCTTCGACAGTCTAATATTTTGAGTTTTTCGCCACGATTTAGACGATAATTTTGCGAAGAATTAAATTTGAAAATGAAAACGAAAAACCTCCGTATTTTGAAAGTACTCTTTGAGAATGGGGAACGAATGGAATAGTATGAAAGACTGAATTACGTTGCCCTGGGGTACCACCGGAATCATTCGAATCGAGGCGTTACCTAGATTTTCCGAGTTTGCACAAGCTTCAAGCCCGATGCGCGATTCAACGCGCACAGCTCGAACGGACGTACCCGAGCGCGTCGAGACGATTTCACTGATAACGCAACCCCGAGAGTCACTTTTCCCTCTCTCTCTCTCTCTCTCTCTCTTTCTGATAGTTTTGAAAGGGAACTGCGATAACTTCGATGGGTTAGTGTATTTATCACTAATTTTGTATCATTTGAATTTTTTTTTCATAACTTTGTATTATTTTGTATTATTTGAATTTTTTTTTCATAACTTTGTATTATTTTGTATTATTTGAATTTTTTTTTCATAACTTTGTATTATTTTGTATTATTTGAATTTTTTTTTTTCATAACCTTTGTATTATTTTGTATTATTTTAATTTTTTTTTCATAACTTTGTATTATTTTGTATTATTTGAATTTTTTTTCATACCTTTGTATTATTTTGTATTATTAAAATTTTTTTTTTTTCATAACTTTGTATTATTTCGTATTATCGTTTTCTATAATTTTGTATATTTTGTATTATTCCTTCACAATTTTATATTAGTCTGTATTATTATTTTTTTAATGATTTTTTATAAAAATGAATATTTTAGATTATTTTTTCATAATTTTATATTAATTTGTATGATTATTTTTTAAATAATTTCTCATGATTTTTCGGTGGTGTAAGAAACCCAAATTTTAATATTCCGAAACTACAAATTTCGTCGATTTTTCGGTTTGTTTGGGTTTGTTTAAAACCAACGGTTTAAAATCAAACTAACAAACCCAAACAATTCCAAAAAATTTACGAAAATTGTAGTTTCGGACTATTAAAAATTCGGAATTTTGAGCTTTCTGGTCAATCGAAGCCCGAGTTTCCTACCCCATCCCAAATTTCGTAAATTTGTTTGGGTTTGTTCGGGTTTCTTTAAAACCAACGGTTTAAAATCAAACTAACGAACCCAAACAGACCCAAACATAAAAAATTCGGACTATTAAAAATTCGGAATTTTGAGCCTTTTGGTCAATACTTCCAGCCCAACCCTCCATCACTATGAAACAACGCGCGAATGGTCGGAAGATGCGGGTTGTGTGTAAATGCCGGCTAGGGGGGCGGGGAGGGGGGGGGGGTGAATGGGGGTCGGTTTCGAAGGGATAGTCGAGGGACGATTGTTGCTCCAACGGGGTGCTCGGTTCTCTTCCCCCGATTCTCTTCCACGAGAGCCCGTTCGTGTTCCATTTTGCCTCGAGGGCTTTGCGTTTCTCGCGTTTCCTTCTCGTTTTCTTTCTGGTTTCCTCGACCCCGAGGGTGGAACGCATCAGGGCTCGTAGTTGGACTGCTGGCCTCGGCTGACACAATGTCCATCATTATTCTCGGAGTTGCGACAGCCATAGGGGTGTAGGAGGAAAGGAAATGACGAGGGAAGGAGGGGAGGCCGTAAGGGCCTAAGAGGGAGGCCGCAAAGGCCACAGAGGGAGGCTCAAAGCGTCCCAGAACGTTTCGGCTTACTCTCCCTCGTCTTTTGTACCCTCGAGCGACGTTTCGACGACGAACACTGTTGGAACCTTCTTTCGTACCGATTTATCCATGTTGGAAGTTTGTTCCAATGAATTTGATGATTTTTTGTTGTTTTTTTGAAAAATATTGATTTCGTTGGAATTTTTTCGTAAAAATTTTATTCGATAAAAAAATCGAATTTACGTAGAACGTGAAATTTGAAGTTTTTTTTTTATTAAAAAAAATCTATTTGAGAGAATTTTTCAACAGTTGTACAAATGACGGTGAAAAAGAAATGTAGTTTTCAGGTTTGAAGCGAAAAATAGATTGTATAATTGTCCACTATAATTAATGAGGTTTTTGATGGTTTTTAACAAAAAAATTTTCACCAGATCGACCCGTATCGAAAATTAGGGGTCCGCGAGAAAAAACGATGGCTCGGTCTCGAAACAACCGGATGTAACGGCTTTTTATCAAATTTGCTTTTTCCTCTCTCTCTCTCTCTCTTTATATATATTTATAGGGATAAATATACACATATATATATAGGGGGGGGAAAATAAAAATCTATATATATGTAATTTTTTAGCGGTGCCGTACAAGTTTAAAGGTAAACGGGTTTCTCTCCTCCCGGACAACGGTCTCTCTCCTGCGGAGCGGGTTTCTTCGTTCTACGAACAGTGCGGTGCTCTCTCTCTCTCTCTTTCCCTCTCTGATTTAAGTTTAAGTTAAGTTCTGGAGCATAGTAAAATAATTCAATCCTTAAATCAATCGCCCAGAGTTTTATGCTACTTCTCATAAACTTGTATTTTTTTAAATTTTTCTTAATTTTTTTCTTTAATCTAAAGTTTAATTTAAAGTTTTTAACAAAAATAAAAATTCAATTTTTTTAATTAACGCTTTAAATTAAACTTTTAAATTAAAATTTAAAAGTTAAAAATTAAAATAAAAATTTTCTTTAATTAATTTAATTTAATTTAAAATTAATTTCTTAATTTTTTTAAAATTTTTCTATATATATTTCGATCCTAATTTTTAGTTGTCAAGCAGAGAGCGCCATTTTGTATTATTTATATTTATTCTTTTAGTTCATCGTTTTATCGTCTCGAAGCAACATTCTTGCCTCTGCTATTGTTTGGGTTTGTTTGCCAGAGAACGGCCAGTCCTGATGCATTAAATAAGCTACCTCTCTCTCTCTTTCTCTCTCTTTCACCGGGTCTCTCGAGTCCCGATGTTACAACGCCGTCCCAGAGAACTTCGAGCCACCGGTGCTTTTTCGAGGAGGCACCAGGGATCGTAAAAATTGATTTTCCTTTCCGAAGATTCTTTTTGGATACTCTCCGGACTCGGAGGATCGGTTGCCAAAAAAGTTGAAGTTTACATCGTCGAGGAACGTTTTCTGAAAATCGGCCAAACGTTTTTGAATATTCTTATCAGAAATACCCAACTTCAATTTTCAAAAAAAAAAAAATAAATAAAAAGAAAAACTTCTGAAAATGCTTGAAAAAAAAATCTAAAATAAATCGAAAAAAAGAAGAGAAAAAAAATCGCGAAAAAAATTAAAAAAATAAAATGGTGGTACTCCAACGATGGAAACTTCGTCGTCGTACCATATGACGTCAAAAACACTCCGCAAGTGTTTTCCGTAAGCGAACGACGCCCACCCGCGCAGAGACGAACGCGACTGAAAAAAAAAGAAGAAAAAAAAAGAAACATTGAAAAAAACATGCGCGCGCACGTTCGTCCCGCAACAGCGCCGTTCTTTTGAAAAGCGGCAACGGGGCCCGACGAATTCCGGTCCGCTCGATCCTTACCACGGATTTTACTCTCCCCCCCCCCCCCCCCCCCCCCCCCCCCCCCCCCCCCCCCCCCCCCCCCCCCCCGACCGCGCCGCCGACCTTCTTCTTTTCGTAGCTCGAATTCTCTTTGTGGCCGCTGCGAGCGCGCGGGGGTGAAACGAGTAAAGAGCGGCGGGGACGCAAGAACGTCTCCCCCGTCCCGCCTCCCCCCCCCTTGGGCACTTAGGGCGCTTGGTTTCTCTCCGTCGTTCTTTCCTCCGTTTTTTTTTGTCTTCTTCAATGTTTTATTTTCGTTATCGTCCAGTACGATTCATCGCTTTTTTTTTCAATGTTGATATTTCAGTGGTTTATTTAATCGTTTTGTTTAAATATCGATATTTTGGTTTTTTTTATATCGATCGATTTTTCGTATTTTTTTCGATAGCGATATTTGATATTTTTTTTTATTGTTTTGTTTAAATATCTATTTTTTTTTATAGCGAACGATTTTTTGGGTTTTTTTGATATCGATAATTTTTTGTATCGCTAAATGAGAATTTTTAAATAATGTTTTGCACAATTTTCGTAACTGAAATTTGAGTAAGCGTAAATAATAAATGAAGAATTGACTATGAGTAAATAATAAATAAAAAAAATAAAATAATAAATAAAAAAGATAAAATTTTCGTTGCACGCCAACAATGTAAATTTAAATTTCATTTCTCTCAGTTTTTCCGTACTTTTTTCTTCCCATCGTGCACCCGCTTGCGGTAGACTCTGATCGTTGCTTTCAAAGAATTATATTCTCTCCACTAATAATAATAATAATATATACTTGTGTATATGTGTGCGGGCGTACGCGCGCGCGCAGGGAATAAGCTCAAACGTTATCCAATGCGACAAACGTAACGTCGCGTTTATAACCGTGCTCACGTAACTCCAACGGCGAGTCCCGTATCGCGAGCTTGACAATGAAAATTCCGGCTGAAAAAAGATCTCGCGGATTATTCGGTCCTGAAATACGGGGAAAGGCGGATGTCGAACGCGCAATCATCCATTGTTTTCGTATTTGGCGTAAAGCAACGGGACAATTGACCAAATTGTTCATTTTACGGATTGACCGAGGTATTTTCGGGGCTATTACCGCACTCGCGTTTTTTCTCTCGTAACAGCTGATAACGAGCGAAAGCTGATAACGAGCGAAATCCTCTAGTAGAGGCTTTTTGGGCTCGGGATCGTTGGCGACCTCGTCGTGAGATCGTTACTCGCTCGAATTTCTTTTCGAAATCTTTTACGGAAAAATCCCTCGGCTATTTTCTTCTTCGAATTCCGAAAACCTCCCCCCTCCGATCGAGCTAGAATTTTGCACAAACGTTCCTTCTAACATTCTGGAAGGATCCCTCAAAGGATTTTCGGCGACGAGCCATACTTTTCGAGATAGATCCGGTTTACTGTATGCCCTCGGCTATTTTTTCCCCTGGATTTCCGAAAACCTCCCCCCTCCGATCGAGCTAGAATTTTGCACAAACGTTCCTTCTAACATTCTGGAAGGATCCCTCAAAGGATTTTTGGCGACGAGCCATACTTTTCGAGATATATCCGGTTTACCATATGCTCTCGGCTATTTTTTTCCCTGGGATTCCGAAAACCTCCCCCCTCCGATCGAGCTAGAATTTTGCACAAACGTTCCTTTTAACATTCTGGAAGGATCCCTCAAAGGATTTTCGGCGACGAGCCATACTTTTCGAGATATCCGGTTTACCGTTTACCGAAGAAAAATTATACGACACGTACACACAAACGCATTTAAAAAAAGAATGTCGTTTCTCCGAACCGTGATAAAAGTAGTAAAACTCGAATTCTCAGGTATTCATCGTACAAAACCGAACTCGATATTTTTTGAGGTTATGTCGATCTACGTGGCCTTCCACGTCGCCTCAGTGTGAACGCACCGATCTCCCGTACCGCGAACGAAGCGACTCGCGTGGCTAGTTTTCTTCCAACCGATTCTCAAAGCACTCGAGTCCGCGTTCTCTTTTTTTTTTCATCCTCTCACGTACCTCGGCCTTGGCCGAGCTGCGCCGAATCGATCGACGGACTCTCGTTGGTCGAAACTTCCTTTTTTTTATTATTCAACAATAATAATAATAATAATGGTAAGATGAGTGGAAATTGATAAATATTAATTGAATGGAATAATAATAATAATAATAATAATAATATGATAATAATGATAATAATAATAATATGATAATAATGATAAGTGGGAAAGAGGAGAGATAAAAAAAATCGTGAAGTCGACGATTTTACTTTCCACTTGGAACGTCTCGTATCTATACACACGCAAACACACGCCTCTGAGTTTATCCGCGTCTGACTCGCTACGTGTTTGCACCACTGGATTGTCGCTCGCGAGCGCCAGGAAATTTTCGTCGAGCGGACTAGCGACGCCATCGTTTTCGAGTTACGAACGCGTACCGGAGATCGACGATTCGGTTGGGCTTGAACCGTCGATTCTTTTCATCGTTGAAACGCAACGACGATCGTTTTATTTCAGATTTCATTATTATTATTATTTTTTTTTGCACATTGAAGCTTATTAAATATGTTAAAAAAATTATGCGTGAAAAAATTTGCAAAAATTGATGGTTTATCTTTGGAGTATATTTTTAACCGGAAATTGATGTTTTTTAATTTTTCTTATTTTTAATGTATTTTTGTTGTTGTCAAATATTGGGCAAGTGGAAAAAAATCATGATTTTTTTCGGAAAAATATAGTTTTGGAAATTGGTTGCTTTTTGCAGAATTTCTTTTTTATTCATGTAGGAAATAATCGTAAAATGAAATAAATTATTGATTGATAATTAATTATTATTAATTGTTATTAATTATTTAATTATAAATATTTCATTCCAATGAAATTAAAGAAAGTAATAATACGACATTAATAATTGAATTAATGATTATAATAATTGAATATAATGAAATGACCCGAATGATAAAAAAGAGATTTTAAAAAATTCGTTGCAGCGCTGGAACGCAATGAAATCGGGAAACGAAATATTGCTTTTTTAACGATAATAATTGACTAAATAATAGAAAATATGAGAAGAAAATAGTGGATTCTCGGGAGGGATACAGGGCGGTTGAGAGTAAAGTAGGGCAAAGTCGATGAGCCAAACTCGGTGGAGCATAGCTCGCGGAGTTTCCTCAAAGCGCGACAGCACTCCATCCCCTTTGCCCTCCTCGCTGGGCGATACTCCGAAATTTATAGAATTTTTCAGCGAGAAAGGAAACCCGTAGTTTCCCTCGGACCATCTCGCTCGAGCTTTTCTCCTCCACTCCCATCCCTCCAAACTCCGATCAAACTTTATTTTATATTTCCTTCCTTTCTTTTTTTTTTTTATTACTATCGATTCTGCAGCTCGCTCAATGATTTTTTGTAAAACTTTTATTCGTCCCGGTGAACGAGCGTAGAAACGACGAAATTTCTGAATTCGTTGGAGCCTGATGGCGTTCCGTTTCAATAGTGGCAAAAGTCAATATTAGACTTAAGGGGAAAGAGGATTGACAAATTTGAAAAAAAAAAGATTTTTTTTTCTGTAAATTTATAGTTCAATTTATTAAGAATATTGTGTCTTTTCGCCTTAATTTTTGAATATTTGTTAAAAAATATACCGACTCAATTTTGACTATTTTATAAAAAAAAATTCGACTTAATTTTGATGATTTAATAAAAAAAATTCGACTTAATTTTGATGATTTAATAAAAAAAATTCCGACTCAATTTTAACTTTCGGTTGAAACAAATTTCGCCGTGATTTTGACTATTTGATAAAACAAATTTCGACTTAATTTTAACTATTTTTTGAAGAATATACCGACTTAATTTCGACTATTTGTTAAAAAATATTCCGACTCAATTTGAACTATTTTTCGAAAAATATACCGACTTAATTTTGAATATTTGTTAAAAAATATACCGACTTAATTTTGAATATTCGTTAAAAAATATACCGGCTCAATTTTGACTATTTGATAAAAAAAATTTCGACTTTGATGATTTAATTTTGATGATTTAATCAAAAAGCTTCCGACTCAATTTTAACTATTTGTCGAAACAGATTTCGCCGTAATTTTGACTATTTGTTAAAAAATATTCCGACTCAAATTGAACTATTTTTCGAAAAATATACCGACTTAATTTTGACTATTTTTAAAAAAATATTCCGACTAAGTTTGAACTATTTTTCGAAAAATGTACCGACTTAATTTTGACTATTTGATGAAAAAAATGTCGACTCAATTTTGACTATTTATTGAAAATATTCGATTTTGGTGCGATGTATTCAGGGATTGTCCCGGTGGCGGCGTCGGCGCTGGAGGTGGCGGTGGCGTCGGGGGCGGCGGTGTCGGCGGCGGCGTTGGCACGTCCTCGAATCCAGCCGGGAAAGAAGTATCTTATCACGGTGGAGCGGGTGGAGGAAGCGTCGGTTACAAAGCGACGACACAGCACAGTCCTCAGTCGAGGGGTCCACCGCCCCATTTTTCGCAGGAACAAGCGGGTCCACCTGCCAATACGCCTCCGCTTCGCATCAACATTTGTGGCCAAGTGAGTCCCGTCCCGAGCGTTTCACCTTCGATTCTTTCCACGATCAACGTTTTCCCTCTCTCTATACAACGTTTCCAGCCAATCGTGTGTAACCCGTGAAAAATTTTGCTCGAAGGAAAATGCGATGAGAGGACCATTGCTCAACCTTAGCCCTGGATTGGGACCAAGCGGCGTTGACATGGAATACCGCAGAAATTCTCAAGGTAAAAAATCGTTTTCGATGAAACTTAAGACTGGACTTCCGAAAACATCACACCTCCGATCAACCTGAAATTTTGCACAAACCTTCCCCTCGATATTCTGAAAGAACCCCCAAAAGGATTTTTGGCGATTGGCGGTAGTTTTCGAAATATCGAATTTTTAAGTTTTCGAAAATCCGATATCTCAAAAAATACCAGTTTTTAGTGTTGATTGTCGATTAAATATGTATTTTTTCTCTTCGATCCGTAGCAACGAATCAGTTGGCCCTGAGTCCGGTGCAGATACAACCGTCGCCGCCGTACTACAGGCAGACTAGTCAGGATGACGGTAGAAAAGTGAGTTTGTTTGGGTCCAGCGAAGCGAACCTTTTCGACGTAAACTCGTTTCGCGGTCGAAAAGTAAATTTCATTGATTCATTGATTTCCCTGCGGTTGAATTGAGTTGATTGATTTCATTTCATGATTTTTTTCATTTCCATAGTTCCATTATTTTTCAAAATATTTGTCTTCCCATTTGCGTTATAAATTACCAAAATAAAAAAAAATTCGAATAATTATTAAAGTATTCCACTTACAATTTCGGTGAAGAAAAAAAAAATGAAAAAATTCAAAAATCATAATTTTCAAAATATTTGTCTTCCCATTTGCACGATAAATTACCAAAATAAAAAAATTCGAATAATTATCGAAGTATTCCACTTACAATTTCGGTGAAGAAAAAAAAATAGAAAAATTAAAAAATCATAATTTTCAAAATATTTGTCTTCCCATTTGCACGATAAATTACCAAAATAAAAAAATTCTAATAATTATCGAAGTATTCCACTTATAATTTCGGCGAAGAAAAAAAAAATAGAAAAATTCAAAAATCATAATTTTCAAAACATTTGTCTCCCCATTTGCATTATAAATTACCAAAATAAAAAAATTCCAATAATTATTAAAGTACTCCACTTACAATACCGATCAAAAAAAAAATAAAATAAAAAATCATCATTTTCGTCGTACCGCGTACCGAATAAAAATTTCCCAATTTTGTCGATAAAGAATCACCAAAAAGTTTGTACTCTTTCCAGAGCGAATCTCCATCCCGGAAGCGTCGAAGAATATCGCGAAACGGTGCAGCGCCTGGTATGATGATGGAGGTACAGGAGGCAACAGGAGCAGCTGCGACACCGCCATTGCACGCGAGTCCGGCAGCGCCATGGGAGTTGCCACCGGGTTCGGGAGGTGGTTTGGTGGTTGGAGGTCAGCGTCGTTCCCCGAGGAATCACGCGTCGACGAGGGGATCTCCACCGATAAGGAATCGTTATCATCCACCTCGTTATCCGGATTCGTTCGCTCTTTCGTATCCGTTTATAGCGGGAATGCACGGATCGCCGGGTCATCCGACGTTGCACAATTCTCATCACAGTTTGCACACGTCTCATCCGCGTAACATTCACAATAGCCATCCGGGTCTTCATAATCCTCATCACAACGTGCATAATCCACATCATCACGGGATTCATCATGGGGGTCATCAAAGCCATCCGCATCATTCGGTCGGCGGCGCAGGCGCGGGTGCCGTCGGTGGTGGCGTTGGCGCTGGTAGCGTCGTTGGCGCTGGTGGCAGCGTTGGTGGCGCTACCGGTCCTGGCGTTGGAAACGGTGGTAACAGCGTTGCCGGTGGTGGAAGTCAAGGCACTGGTGGCAACGGCGCACCACCTACCGGACATCATCCGACTCAAGGACCCAACGGTCCTGTCGTTGTTGAAGTCGGACAAGTCGGCGTTTCCGGCCTCGGCGTAACCGTCAGCGGCGAACCCCTCTGGCATCCGCAAGCCACCGGATACAGAATTCCATGCCAGCTACACGGCATTTATACTCCCACTGGCGCACACGCTTTCGCTCATTCGTGTCAGGTAAACTAATCAAAATGGAAAATTGTATTATCTGGTTGAACTTGTGAATAAGATTTCGATGGGTCGCGACGAATTGTAACTACATTTCGATGTGTTACCGACTAGGGAAGTCGCGTGTTAGATGGCGCTTTATTCGTTTAATTCCACGTTGAAGTTTGAAGTGTGAAGTTTATGTTCGCAAAGCTGCAAACTTCAACGTGCCAGTAAACCAGGGAAGCCCTAGTCAGAGACTAGGACTTGTCTGGTTTAATTCCACGCTGAAGGTTGAAGTTTGAAGTTGAAGTACTTGTTGTATACTAAGACTTCTCTCGTTTGATTGCACCTTGAAGTTTGCAGCGATAAAACTCTTCGAAATATTTTTCATTCGGTTTACCAAAGTGGTGAGGAAACTGAAAGAGAAAAAATGTGAGAGAGGAAGAGAGAGAGAAACGAGTAGCCTTCCGAGGGGACTGAACGGAGGCGTCGACCAAACTTCGAGAGCGCGTGCACGCGCGAATGACAGGTGCTACTATCGGGGGACGCTTTGTGCCTATTTTTTCTACCGGAGGGGTGAAGAAAGGTTTTACGAACAAAACATCGCAACCCCAACATCCTCTCTCTCTTCTTCTCCCTCGGGTCTCTTCCCTCGCACCTGTTTTCCTCTCGCACACACGCGTCGCCCCTACCACGCGTGTTACGACACAAAGACGAAAGAAAAACTCGTCCTCTGCCCCCCCCCCCCTTCCCGCTCGGGTTTCGCGAAGCACATTTCTTCGGGTATCGCAG
This sequence comes from Ophioninae sp. B BG-2022a, assembly GCA_030522765.1. Lineage (NCBI taxonomy): Eukaryota > Metazoa > Arthropoda > Insecta > Hymenoptera > Ichneumonidae > Ophioninae sp. B BG-2022a. The sequence goes on from JAPYZJ010000558.1 coordinate 11,639, forward strand.
GGAACAAGGAACCGGGGAGCAATGTACCCTCGATCGCGAATGGATGCCACCTGTTCGTTGACCGTGCGCGGACCTTGTCTCCCTCCTTCTCTCTCTCGCCCCGTTCCCCTCTTCATCCTCTCGCGACCCGTCTCTGTATGTCGCGACTTTGCTTTTTTTTTTTTGTTTTTGCCTTTTTTTTTCTTCTTTCCGCTACTTCGGGATTTCTTTCCACGCGGAGCCTCCTTTCGAAGCTCCGTTAAGCGCGAATAACGTTTTTCGGTTTTTTACTGTCCGAAAGTTCGTTTGGGTTCGTTTGGGTGGGTTTGGGTTTGGTAGGGTATGTTTGGGATCGTTTGGGTTTGTTTGGATTCGATTGGGATTGTTTGGGTTTGTTTGGATTCGTTCGGGTGGGTTTGGGTTTGTAAGGGTTTGTTTGGGATCGTTTGGGTTTGTCAGGGTTTGTTTGGGGTCGTTTGGGTTTGTTTGGATTCGTGTGGGTTCGTTTGGGTTTGTTTGGGAACGTTTGGGATTGTTTGGGATCGTTTGGGTTCGTTTGGGTTTGTTTGGGATCGTTTAGGATCGTTTAGGATCGTTTGGGTTTGTTTGGGATCGTTTGGGTTTGTTTGGGATCGTTTGGGTTTATTTGGGATCGTTTGGGTTTGTTTGGGTTTGTTTAGGATGGTTTGGGTTTGTTTGGGATCGTTTGGGTTTGATTTGATTCGTTCGGGTGGGTTTGGGTTTGTTTGGGTTTATAGAGGTTTGTTTCGGATCGTTTGGGTTTGTTTTCGGACGAACGCTTGTTTCTCCTTTCCGTTAATCCCGATGTCAAAAGGAAGAAAAAAAAAAACCCTGAAAGTATTGGTAACTTCCGTTTGTCCAGGTTGCTCATCATCATCATCATCACCACAATCACTATACGACGGGTCATCCGGGTCACAGTTTGGTGGGTGCCGCGCCTCGGGGATATCCACCACCGGCAGGCGGACCCGTTGCTGCTCTTCACCCCCATCCACCACCCCCGCCCGTCCATCCGACTCACTACGCGGCTCATCATCAGCAGGTACGTTCAACGATCGACTTTCATCCTCGAAAATACGTTCAATGTATTTCGACTCGGAATGGCAAAAAAGGTGGGGGGAGGGGGGGGGGGCGACGAATCTTCACTATTTTCCATTTCGTTTTTTGCAGAGGAGCGTCGAGCTGGAACTGGAACTCATCGATTCTCATCATCATCATCATCATCACCATCATCGCGTCGGTAATGGTGGACCACCGATACCTCTGCCTCACTCTTACTCACCACCAGCAATCGCTCAAGTCACTACACCGTCACCCGTATTTTTGACCGAGGCCCGAACCAGGGAACTCGACATGCTACAATCGAGAATTCGCAGACAAGCACAGATCCTCCGCCGACAGAGAACCAACAGATGGCGCGGCACGCCACCCGTACCACCCACACCTTATCCCGGACTCTTGCTGCATTTCCTGTGAGTTCGATCTCCCCCATTATCGTTCTTAAAAATCCTCTTTTTTTTTTTTAAAGTCATTTTTCGGTTTGAATGATATTCGTCAATAATGACGCGTTTAGAACGTCATTATTGACGTTCTGACACGTTTTCTTCATTAGAGAAGAAAAAATGTATTTTTTTGTAATTTTTTAAAACAATTCTTATTGTTATCATCGTTCTTTAAAATACTCTTTTTTTAAAAGTCATTTCTCGGTTTGAATGATTTTCGTCAATAATGACGCGTTTAGAACACGTTTTCTTCATTAGAGAAGAAAAAATGTCTTTTTTTGTAATTTTTTAAAACAATTCTTATTGTTATCATCGTTCTTCAAAATACTCTTTTTTTAAAAGTCATTTCTCGGTTTAAATGATATTCGTCAATAATGACGCGTTTAAAACACGTTTTCTTCATTAGAGAAGAAAAAATGTATTTTTTTTGTAATTTTTTAAAACAGTTCTTATTGTTATCATCGTTCTTTAAAATACTCTTTTTTTAAAAGTCATTTCTCGGTTTAAATGATTTTCGTCAATAATGACGCGTTTAGAATACGTTTTCTTCATTAGAGAAGAAAAAATGTATTTTTTTGTAATTTTTTAAAACAATTCTTATTGTTATCATCGTTCTTCAAAATACTCTTTTTTTAAAACTCATTTCTCGGTTTAAATGATATTCGTCAATAATGACGCGTTTAGAACACGTTTTCTTCATTAGTGAAAAAAAAATGTCTTTTTTTGTAATTTTTTAAAACAATTCTTATTGTTATCATCGTTCTTCAAAATCCTCTTTGTTTAAAAGTCATTTCTCGGTTTGAATAGTATTCGTTAGTAATGACGCGTTTAGAACACGTTTAGAACACTGCTGCCATTATTCCGTTCGTTCTGCTTATGTAAAATCAAAAAACCAAACGTCATTTTAATTGTGAGACTTGAGGCTTCACTTGGAACTAAAATAAAGTCAGCATTCAAAAAAATTTTCGTTTTTTACGCTTTAGAAAAAAAAGAATTTAATTTTGCGCACTTTTTTGGTCTCTATTTAGCTGGTAACGAAGCAATCTCAATTATTTTTGTTTAACTTGTACTTATACATGTACTAAAGATCCTGTATACATTTGAGCAGAATCGATTAACTAGTTTTTGAGATATCACGGCAGCAGTTTGAAAATAATCGTGTTTTGAGAAAAACTCTAGAAAATTATTTTAGATAATTCATAATTTTTTTAAATGGTCTTACCACCTTTAGTTTGATCCTTTCGTAAAGATCGACTTTTTTTAACGGATTTTTCGTCTTGTTTTTTTTTTTTAATTTTCCTGGCGTTCAGAGCGATGTTCAGCAATCCGCCATTGTCGCCGTACAGTCAAGCCGAGCTGTCGTCCCCCGAGTCAGCGGAGACTGAAAACTACGAGGCCCTGCTGTCCCTCGCGGAGAGACTCGGCGAGGCCAAACCCCGCGGTCTCACGAGAGCGGAAGTCGAGCAGTTACCCTCGTACAAATTCAACGCCGAAACGCATCAGGGCGATCAGACGAACTGCGTCGTTTGCATGTGCGACTTCGAGGCGCTACAATCGCTTCGCGTTCTACCGTGCTCGCACGAATTCCACGCGAAGTGCATAGACAAGTGGCTCAAGGTACGTTTTTATTCGGATTTCAATTTTCAATCTTTATCTTTTTTCTTTCCGTCCTTTGATGTCTCGTTTCTACGAAAATCTTCTTTTTTCATTTCCGTTTCGTCATTTTCATCATTGAAACAGCTTTTCGTCAAAATTTGAATTCCGGAGTTCTAATCGTTCCTGAAATGAGTAAGGTGTCACCATAACGGTTTTCGTCGAGAACTGACGAATCAGAAAACCCAAAAAAACCAAATCGAACAAACCAAACCAAACAAACCAAAACAAACGAACTAAATCAAACAAACCCAAACAAACAAACTAAATAAAACAAACAAAAACAAACAAACTAAATTAAACAAACCCAAACAAACAAACGAAATCGAACAAACCAAAACAAACAAACCAAATCAAACAAACCCAAACAAACAAACCAAATAAAACAAACCCAAACAAAGAAACCCAAACAAACAAACCAAATCAAACAAACCCAAATAAATAAACCAAATCAAATAAACCCAAACAAACAAACCAAATAAAACAAACCCAAACAAACAAACCAAATCAAACAAACCCAAACAAACAAACCAAATAAAACAAACCCAAACAAACAAACCAAATCAAACAAACCCAAACAAACAAACCCGAACAAACAAACCAAATAAAACAAACCCAAACAAACAAACCAAATCAAACAAACCCAAACAAACAAATCCACACAAACAAACCAAATCAAACAAACCCAAACAAACAAACCTAAACAAACAAATACAAACAAACCCAATAAAATCCAAACAAACCCAAACAATGAAACCTGATATCTGTTTCATCCTTTTGAAAGAATATTTTCCTTCGATTGTTCCATAGTCGAACCGAACCTGTCCGATCTGTCGGGGCGACGCCGGCGAGTATTTCGGAAACGGAAGCGCGGGCAGCGACTGACGCCGGGTAATCCAAGTACACTAGCGCCGGATAACGAGAGAGCATCAGAGTCGATGGGCGTCGACCGGAACCCGAACGCCTACCAACGCCGCCGTAGCCCTCCTTCTCGTTCACCTCTTCCTTGTGCACCTCCTCGTTAAGCGAGCCGGCGATTATTCGTGTCCCTGAAGTGCGTCGTCGAAAGTTCGTCCTCGAAGTCGAGAAAGTCCGTAAAACAGGCCGGAATCGAGACGAATGTCGAGAAGAATTATCGCGTTTGGGGTTCGACTGAAACGCGGAGGGGAGGGGGGGAAGCGCGAAAGGAAGGAAAAAAGTGGCGCGCATGCGCCAAGGATTGCCACGGAGGAAACTCCGCGGGAACGGTTCTAATCAAAAAAAGGGATATCACGAATCAGCCATTCTAATAAAACACTTGCGGAATCGGAGGAAAAAAAAAAAAAATAGAAAGAAACACAAAAAAACAAGGGCCTCACCTCAAACTCAATTGTGTACCAAGTTCAAGCTGTAATGTGTATATATGTATCAATCGTTGTTCATATTTGTGTAACGGACAAATCGTTCGTCGTTCGTCGTCACTCTCTCCGTTAATCTCGCGAATGGCGCGTTTTTTTTTTATTTTTTTTTTTATTATTATCTTCTTTTACCTCGCGGATCTCCGCTGGTGTACTTTCCCTGATAATTTCGTAATCCGAAGTTTTCGTTTTTTTTTCGTTGCCGGGAGTCTGCGCCCGAAAGTACGCTCCGAGTGGATAACGCGGTGGATCGTTCAAAAGAGCCCGCGTCTTTGTTTCGATCGGTTGTTAAACTCGCGTTGTTGCTGTTCTTGTTGTTGTTGGTTGTTGTTTCGGTTCGGTTCAGCTCCCAGCTCTGCGCTGGGATTGTTAATAATCGTCCCATCGACTCCATCGTAATCGTCGTTCGAAAGAAATCGTGATAAACGATCGCGGCAATAACGGGGCTGGGAGGAGAGAGGAAGGTACAAATAAAGCGACGACGACGCGCGGGAGAGGTGCTCGACCGGGAGATCGTGGGGAACGCGATGGCTCGGACTTCCTCGAAGTCGCGAGATTTATCTTAACACGATTAATTAATTAATGAGTTAATGAATTAATTAATTAGTCGCGTAATTACACGATTAATTAATCGCGTTGATTAATTAATTAACACGATAACTTAATTAATTGATTAATCGTGTTAATTAACACGATAACTTAATTAGTCGATTAATCGTATTAATTGATCAATTCACACGATTAATCGTATTAATTAATCAATTCACACGATTAATCGTATTAATTAATCAATTCACACGATTAATCGTATTAATCAATCAATCAATTCACACGATTAATTAATTAATTAATCGTGTTAACGTGAAATTAATCGTTAACACGTTTAAACGAGAAACGCGTTCGCTAACGCCGGTCGTTGGAATCGACCGTTATTTTTGTTCTTTTCTTTTTTTTTTTCGTTTGCTCTTTTCATTTTGTTTCCTGCGCCAATCTACCTCCGAACGAACAATTAAACGAGGAAACGATATATATTTTTTTACAACGCGAGCAAACGTCCGTAAGCAGTGTCAAGCGTCTCCAGGGATTCTCCTGTCTTTTTTTTTCTCTCTTTCTATTTACCTTCAACCCTTTTCTCTCTCTTTGTTTTTTTTTTTAATTTTATTTTTTTCTTTGCTTCCGTTTGGGCGACGAAATGTCGCGCGCGTTGTACGAGGTCAACTCCGCCGAGACTCGAATTCGGATGGAACGTTCCCGTCGAAATATTTTGCCCCGTGCGACCGCTGGATGAATTTTGACGAGAGAAAGTGCGCGTTCGAACGAGGGTTATTTTTTTTTTTTTTTGTACGCATCAACTTCCTATCTCGTCATTCTCCTTTCCTTTTCATTCGCGCGATCGAGCGTGCGCGATCTCGGGTTCTTTCGTCCTGTGGCTCAACCGTCGATCAAGGTACGGACGCGCGCATGCGCGTTACAAATTTAACGCCCACTCGAAATATGAGATTACAATCGAAATCCTGAATTGCAACGAGCTGTGAACAAAATGCAAAAAGAAACGATGCACGATGAGATAATCCACGAAAAGTCGAAAAACTGCAAAAATTTGTCCAACTTAAAATGTTCTACATTGCATTCTATAGATTTCCATTCGTTCTTGAATTCGCGAGTTATCGTAGTTTTTGTTTCTCGTTCTTTTGCAAATTGGCGTTAAATCGCGTTTGTTTTTAATTATTTCATTTTATTATTTCAATTTGTCGCAATATCGGCGATTTATAGACCATCGTATTTCCGTCAACTTTCGAATCGTTTTCGACACGATCACTCTCGTAAGAAATGTGTCAATCGCGATCGTTCTCCTTGGCTCTTTCTACGATGCCATGTTTTCTGCGCGCGCATGTTTTTCGCTTCGGTGTCGGTGTTTCGGCACTGGCGAGACGAAACTCACTTCTCGATCCCCCTACCCGACCGGACTTTATCGGTTTATCTTCGAACTATGAAAATACGTGTTCTCAATATCCGCTCGAATATTCTGCTCGAGTGTTTCGAGTGTAAAGTAGACCGGTGGGATTTCCGCGAAACTTTCGTCAACCGGTAAAGTTCCGGATCGATCCCCCACTCCTCCCTCTAACCGTCACTCTCGAATCGCGCTTTCTCTGTTCTTACAACTCGACACGAATCGGGGAATTTTAAAGTCTCATCTCGAAACTTCGTTTTCGCGTGCAAGAAAAAAGAATTTAAACGAAACGTTCGATCGGATCGAGTGGGAGTGATTTTGGATGGATTTCAAGGTTTCGTACTCCGACGATTTTACGTGTAGAAGCGAAACGTGCAGCGTTGTGTTTCAGACGCGTGTACGCATGCGCGAGAGTACGCGCACGCGCGTGTCGTCGACCCGAACGATAATTGACGATTAATCGATATATAAGTTGTACGAAAAAATTGATTGCCATTGCCATCATCGTTATACCGTAAATTATTGATTCTCGATGTTTGACTAATGTTTATTAGATTATTAATTAATAGATTAATTAATTGATTAATTCAATCATTTATTTGATTAATCAATCAATTAATTAATTACCGCGCCACTATTGCTAAATTACATGTACAGCCGCTGCTACTACGATTAATTATTACTACAATTTCACTATCAACTATTTACTACTATTACACACTACTACTACCACTAATTACTACGATCTATTTACTTACGATCATTACGGATATGTATTTTATGCGGTTCGTATAAAATACTTTTAGAGACACGCGAAATTATCGAACCGGCGCACATTCGATCGTTTTCTGTTTGTTTGTTTGTATTTTTTGATTTTTCAATAATTTTTCACTTCTATATTGTTTAAGACTGTTACTGCGATTATTAAACTTGGTTATATTACCAATCGAATCGGCCATTGCTGTTGCGCGGTTTGTCACGTTTATCGGATCGGAACTATCGATTCAAATAGTTGGACCAAAATTCGAAGGAAATCAAATGAAAAAAAAAAAACGTTTTCACCGAAGCGAAAAAGCTACAACTCCCAACACCGCTAAACCCCCCCCCCCTCTCTGTCGTCTCAATTCATGAATTGAGTCGTTAAAACTGTATAATTGTATCAGTCGTGAGTTGTGTAACCGCCGAAACACGCCCCCTTCCACGAACACTCGGAACTTACACACGCGTATACATACACACATCGTCCACTTTTTTCGTCCTTTTCCCCTCTACAGCAGTGTAACGTATGTACAGACGCAACTATAACGATGCCAAACATTACATATTATTAATGTCACTATTAATTATCATTAATCGCTACTATTATTATGAAAAAAAAAGGAAAGAAAAAAACAAATACAAATTACACGATTTTTTTCATATTTCGTAAGTTTATCGTGTCTTTTGATCTCTCACTTTCGATTTCTGTTCTGTATTATGCAGCGTGTCTGTGTGTATATATATATATATATATTTGTTTAGTTGCGGAATTTCTCACGCTGCTGCTGGCGCTTCTGCGCAGCCGCCGTTGCGCAGCAGCACCGTTGCGATGTCATCCTCCCTCGCCGGAATATCGTTAGGAATGACTAATTAGAGCAGTTCTTTCGAAAACATATTCCGCGTTTTCGTTTTTTTTGTTTTATTCGCTTTTTTTTCTTTTCTTCAAATTCTTGACGCGTTCGCGTGGAATTTGACGAGAAAACGATGAGCGACTCCGCAATGAACGTTTGTCTAAATATTTTCTGAATATGAAACTTGGTTTTACGCCGCCCCGAGCGGATGTAAAAAAGACCTTTCGTGGTGGAAAAAGACGATTCTATTGTTTCTTTCGTAAAGGAGAAACGGTACGATACATCGCTCTTTAATATTAACGGTGGGCTCGCGGGGACGCGCCAGACACCGGACGCTTCCCTCAGAGTTGAGCTCCCCTCGTGCCACTCGAGGAGGGACGCTTCTTCCCATCCTGATGAACCATTTTTCTTAAAACATTAATAAATTTCGTCTTTTTTCGCTTTCGTGTACGAAGTTTTCGTCACGTATCTACGATTGAAATTGCAACGGCTTTTTTTCCTCGTTCGTAAATTATGTTTTCAGGTTTGAGAGTACGTTCGTTACTCACGCGTGTTTCAACGCCCATCGGAATAACAGTGTTTCTGTTTTCGTACTCTTGACAAAAATACGCCTCGAATATCAAACATGTTTTTTTATTTCGCTTTAATAGTGCGTTGTAAAAAGTTGGGTGTGCCCGTACAGTACGCGATGTTTTCTAACCTCATAAAATTTCATTGACACCTTTTCTTTTACGATTCGTTTTCAACGGCGGTACCCGAAATAAAGAGGAAGTGCGGGCACGTCCAAGCGCCGGCGAGAGTCTCGCCTCGATCTATCCTCTTTAAAGCGTCCCTCGAGGCTCTCGGTGGATTCACGGCTCTCTCCGTCGATCTGCGGAAACGGAGGGGGCGCTCGACCGAGCCAAAATCAATTCCCTCCGACGTCGGATCCCCAAAAGCCAACGCGGCCACCTCCTATTCGCTTTTTCGAGAATGTCGAATTTCTTGCATCTAACGAAAATGTTTCTTCCTTCGACTCTTCCCCTCCCTTTCGGACGGTTTCTTCGATGCAGCAGCGCGGCTTTAATTCTTTCTTTAAATCGATAGATTCTCATCACCTGTCTCTCCCTCTCTCGTTTGTCTCTTGCTCTTCGCTACTTTTCAGGCTTCAAAGCCGCGAGCTCGGCACTATTGATTTTCGCCTGAGCCACGTTATCCACGCATCGACACTTTTTTTTTCAACTTTTCAAACTTTCTCAACGTATACGCCGTTTTCGAAGTATATGTGCGCGCGCACACTTCACAAAATTGTGCCTGATCCTGCCGAGTTGCGCAAAGAAAAAAACAAACGTAATGCGCAGCGTTCGGAATAAAATATGAATTTTTCGGTAAAGCGATAGAATAGCGAGAAAAAAGATCGAAGACCTTGGAGATTTCTCGAGTGTTTTTGTCTCCGGATTGAAAAAAAAAAAATGGCTGACCCGAATCTCGGAGTCCGGTATCGATTCCACAATCACCGACACCTATCGACGCATTTACGAGAAACGTATTCGTTTCCTTTTCAAGTTTCCGGAAGTCTTACCGTTATTGGGAAAGTTTCCAGAAAATTTTGGCTTAAACTCGAGTTCTTCGATTCTGTCTGTCGCGTCATCAGTTTACCTCGAAGATATCGAGCTTGGGAAATTTGGACATTTCCCAAACTCGGTATACTCGAGCGAAGAGCCTTTTCTATTATTCTCGAGGCGTTGCGTTAACCAAAAGGTTTCCGAGTATGGCCGCTGCGCGGAGCTCATACGTGAACGATGGATTATACGTGTAAACTCGTATATCCGTTTATACCCGTGTGTAAACGCGTACGTGATGTAAATTTGATATAGAAAAAAGCAATATTGTCCCTGGTACGAAGAGGACACGCGCGCGCACGTGTCGATACGAACGACGCGATAAAACAAAAGCACTCGAGCATACGTAAATAATGTAGAGACGAATGACTCGTTCAAGAGTCAACTCGCACGACACACGTTACGCGTGGACGTGAATAGAACTCTTGTATTTTCGACGTTGAGTGTACGAACGACCCTTTTCTCGCGACCGATCGAACGATTCGGCACGGTGGAAAAAAATCGTAATTATATATCGTACCGACTCCGTACGTGTCTCGTGTTTCGTATACGCCTACGAAACGCCCAAATACCCACAACCGGCCGATTTCGAGGCTCTTTTCTTTTTTTAACGGTGTTCGAACGGAAGTGTACAAAAACACGCCGCTTCAGCGGCGTGTCGCTGCATCGGTGACCTGTCTGAGAAGGAAAGATATAAAAATTGCAATTTCACAAGTTAAAACGTCACACCCTCTGTATAAACGTCCACGATTATTCGTATCTCTATAGATTCATATAAAACACAATTTCCATACGAAAAATCTTGGTAATTGCAATCCCCGCTTTGGCCATCTCTCTTAACCTACAAATACGTAAACTTTGTCTACCGGAAACGGACAACGAGACTATTTATCATGCACGTATACGACACCCTAGGGAAAGTCCGAGATACGAATCTTGTTTTCGGAAGATAAAGGAATCCAGTTTTTTCTACTAAAGCATCCAGCATCCTCCTGAATAACCTAGTTGTTTATGAAAAGTTCGAGGGGAAAAAAAAACGGAGACCGAAAGCAAACCCGCAAGATAGAAGAATCCGACATTTTTTTTCGCAGGTGGCGTGTGCGGTGAAAAATAAATTACGTTGAAGAATGCTCGATAAATTGTTCGACGGAAATATTTATTCCTCCGTATATGCTCGTAATCCCGTTGTATGTATAACCTTATATTATATATATATATATATATATATTGCGTATAATATACATATTTCTTTTAATACATTTCGAAATATTTCTCTTCCCAGTGTTACGACTCGTGTATTTGCCAAAGTCCGGTACAAGGGGTTTGTATATACATTATAATAGTGTTTCGCAAAACGCGCGTATTTCGTTTTTTTTTTTTATACTGAAGTTTCGTTAAAGCTGATCCAACCCGTTTCTCATTTTTCTCGAAATCGTTATAAGTGAAAATAAAAACGCGTATGACAAAAGTACGTTAGATATGTGTATAAATAAAATTCATAAAAAAAAAATAAAAACTAATACGATTAACGAAATACATGAACGGTTCTTTGAAGAAAATAATAAATATGTACATGAAATATATAGATGTATAACTCGAGGGATCTAGTTTCTGAGATTTGGATAAATAGCTCGAACGAAATTGTATATTTTAAGTGCGGCAAGCCGGGTGATTAACGTAACCCGGGTAAGTACGGCTGTAAGCACCTTATCGAATTTTTTGGTGATCGTAACAGCGTTTTTTATCGTAGGCTGTTTTGGCATCGGATGGCTCGATCGGTTCTTCATTTTCCTTGATGTTGTAACAATTGCTGATTTTTTATCGTTAATCTTGCTATTTCTTCACCCAACGTATCGATGTTGTCCTGGAGAACACAAAAATACGATATATCAGTGGTGATTGCTTTTTTGTTGACGAATCGTGGATAAATTACCTTGAGGGTAATATTTTTCAAAAGGGCGTCTTCGAGAACAGCTTGGAGTTTTTGGTTTATTTCCAGAGAGAGTTCGAGCGTCATGTTGTCGTCGGAGACTCGTTGGCTATAGACCGATGCCATTATGCCGCCGTATCTCGCCAACTCCGCCTGAACAAATCGTAGAAATTATTTTATCGGTGAATGAACTTCGGCTGCTGGGAAAAAGGATGGCACGCGGCTACTGGATTATATAACAATAATAACAAAAACTGGAAAATACTTCGACGACGAACATTCAGTTTTCATATAATTAAGAATTTTCGACGGAGCGGCAACTTGAAAATATTGTCGAAAGTATTATCGTAGTGTAAAGAAATGTTGTCTCACCGGATTCCTCTTGCTCTTTAAATGCTAGCATGGTAAAAGCGAACAGGGTTTCATGAGGCGAACGGCTAATCTTTAAGAATATTTTGTAAAAGCAGTGTTTCGCTTACTTTGTGACGATCCCTCTCGTTGCTACCCATAGCGTCGAAATTTTCGTGAAGTATGTAATTCTGTATAATCTTCGTTTTCTTCTGCAATTCGGAAACGAGAGTCCGCGTGTGTTCTTCGAGGAAATCCAATTTTTCGGCTCTTCGTACGTTGATCTTTTGCATTTTGAGTATACGATCGATGAGTGATTGACGATCGAGCTCAGCGGTTTGACGCGAGGAATCACCATTTCCACTGTTGTCCGATACCGTACCGTTCGAACCTTCAGCTAAGAAGATCGACTTTGTAAATGGTCTCTTTGACGACAGTTGTTATTTGTCATCGGGGTAATATTGGGACAATAGGGATTTCTAGTTACGCTGAAATAAATCATCGAAGGCAAACCTGCGTTCAGCGAATTATTGGATCCTGCTCGAGAAGTTGACTCGAGTGAATTGGCGCTCGAAGGAACGACGGAGTTGGTGGTCGCAGCGGCTGCGCTCTCGTAAGCTTCTAATTTCTTTCGACACTGTTGCAATTCTCGTGACATTTCTTTCACCGAAATTTGTTGTTTTCTCTTTAGCACTGCGATTTCGCCTTGGCTCTCTTCGAGCTGTTGCGTAAGATTTTGAACGATTTTGGTTTGCTCGGCCAAGTGTCGCGCAAGGATTTCGCACTCTTCGACTCTTTTTCTCTTTTCGTGGTCCAAGCTCTCTTCCAAGGCTTTGATCTTTGCTTGATACTGAACGATGCTTTCGCGCAACGGTCCTTGCTCTTGCTCCAATTGGGTCGATTTCGCTTCTATCGATGTAAACTCGGATTGAAGTCTGACGTTTTTGTCGGTGAGCTTTTGCGTAAAATCCAACATATGGGCTTCCCGCTGACGACAACATTCCATGTCAGCTTCGAGTTCTTGATTGACCTGACGCAAACGCTCGACTTCCGCTTCGTTCGACATCAAACACTGTTCTTTACTGAAAAAGAATTATCTTTTTTTTTACAGCTGCGAAAGCAATGATGCAAGGAGAGAAATAAAACAGGTGTACTGACTGAATCAACTGGAGTTTGAGTGTTTCCAAGTGGGAAACTTTGGAAGACAAATCGACTATTTCCTTCTGCCGTTGATCAGCCAGAGTTTTCAATTCGCTCAGTTTACCCTCGTAGGTTAAACGATTCTTTTCCAAATCTTGAATTTTCAAGCTGAGAGTATTGTTTTCCTCGATTAGAGCGATTTGTCGATTTTTCAATTGTTCGACTTCCTTCTGTAACTGGAGTCGTAAGATTTCTTTGTCCTCGGTTACGTGTCTCTCCAATATTAGACGAGCTTGCTGCTCCTTCAATTGTTGATCCAGAGTAACGGCTTTGTTCTCCTCCGAGTGTTGGAATTGCCGTATCATCTCTTGGGATTCACGGCGTATCTGTTCGCATTCTTCTCGCATGTCGTTTATACGTGCCTGAAAAAGTATCACATTTTTTATGATTGACACTTTCAAATTGTAAATAAAAAAAATTTTTTAATAATTTTTTGTTTCTCTATTTACAGAAAAGTAAATTCAAACTCAACCGTAGCTTTATCCAATTTCTGCTGCGTTTCCTTGTTCCCTTCCATCTCGGTTTTTAATTTCGTTTGCGTCCATTTTAGTTTGACTTCTCGTACGTTGACGTCTTCTTTGAGTCGCTCGACTTCTTTTTGCAATTCTGTCACTTCGCGACACTTCGTATCAAGAATGTTGCATATTCGTGTTCGCTCGCCTTGACCTTGACGCAGTTTGCTCTGCAGCAGTTCGTACTCCTTCGCTATCTCTTTGTATCTTCTTTCGGCGTAATCTCGGGCTCTGGAAAAAAGAAAACAAACACCGGTTGTTGCACTTATCGAACTGTACTCTAGAGATGGCACAAACCCAATTAACGACTCGCAGTTTTCGTTTAACATTTGATTAGTACAGCTCGTTCGTTACAAAGATACGATAATTCTATTATCACTACCGACGTAACATTCAAAACAATTACCTCTGCGTATCGATGAGCTGTTTCTCGCTAACTGCGTACTTCATCACCATGCTCTCTCGTTCTTTGTTCGCTGCGCTGTATTCCCGTCCAAGCTCGTCCTGGTTTGCGTTCGCAGCGCGCAAGTCAGCGCTCAAACGTTCGACGGTCTTTTCCAATGTTTCCAGTTGAACATTGAACAATTCGCTGTTCCTCTCGGCCTCCAAAGTACGATTTTTAGCTTCTAAACTTTCGATCCTTTCTTCAAGTTTTACTTTTTCCTCCCTCGCCTTGGCGTAATCTCGAACCAGCGTCAAATACACCGGATGTTTGAGCAAAGAGAGACTAGATTCGGTCGGGCCAGGATCATCTGTGATCCTACCTTCCATCACGGATGAGACGTCTTCACCCTCTTCTTCAAGTTTTCCTATTATGCTTTCTTTACCTCCCTCTTCTTTCGTACTTATCGACGCTGAGTCTTTCGTTTCTTCTATCAACGCCAATGGATTTGTCTCCGTCGTTGTACCAAAGTCATCGATATCTCTTGGCGAACCGGATTTTGTGCAATTTTCTTCGTTCGATGGTTTTTCCTCTTTCCGACGAGATTCCACATCTAAATTGGTATCAACCTGCGAATTGGAAATTTGAACGCTCGGAGATCGCGTTTCAACGACCGGTGCTACTTGGAGACTCTTTTTCTCGACGGGGAGACTCGGTTCGCTCATTCTGAGAATCGTGTTGTAACGGAGTGTCAGGTTTTGCGGCAAAAGTGTTTTTTCCATAATGTTGGTCGATTTCTCGGTTATAAAATTTAAGAAATTACGACTCTTGTTTAATAACTGAGCGTTGGTTTGCATTATGTTGATAGAACCGGTTGGCAATGATATTTTTACGAGTCTACCGTCGTCGCTCAACGTTGGCCGGTCTTCCCAATTATGTTTCCCCTCTTTTGGATTTTCACAGACGGATCGTTGGCCCGTTTGCTCTTTATTTTCGAATTTGTCTGCGACTCTCGGTTCACGAATTTCCGGTGCAGGTTTCTCGATCGTTTCCCGGGAGGCTCCGTTGTTCCCTGGACCTCCACCGTTTCTAGGATCATTCTGGACCAATGGTAAACCAACGTTGCTATCTCCAACATTGGCAATTTCTTCCCTGTCTTCCACGGCAGTCACCGCTTCTGCCGTTAAATTTTCCATGATTCCCATAGGCAAATGCGAACCCAAATTAAACTCCCCCTTCTCTGCGCATCGCGTTTCGCCATAACCAAAATTCTTATCGGTATCGTCCAAAGAAACGTTCTCAAAATTGGAAGATATATTTTCCGGAAGATCGTGCTTTTTCAATTTTGCTTCGGCCGTGGAAGAAACGGCAGAGCTTTTCGAATCAACTGTATTATCATCGATTCCGTTGAAACCAACTCCGGCATTCTCCGGCGACGCCGGAGCAAAGTTACGGCTATGTCCGGCTGACGTACTCGAAGAAGTGCTTTCCGTGCCGCATTGATCTTTCGAACAGACGGCGATAATGCCAAGGTCTTGCATTTTCAAGGGCCGGACAAAAACTTTTATTCCAAACTTTGAGAGCCTACTCGGTCATCCTGAAAACAGGTATAAGCAAACTTGATATGCGTGTATTTATTTTCAACGATTTTAAGAATAATTCGTAAAGCTTCTGGTGTTATATTTGTGTTTTGTGATTTTTTATTTATTTGTTCGATGAAGCTTTAGGATTATTAGGTATTATTTATTTGATTGATATCGATATGCCTTGTCAAAACAGTTCGTACTTTTGGTCAATGGAAAACAGTTATTTTTGTAATCATCGAAGCTTACCGCACGGCTGGCCGAGCGGAACGTAATTATGGAGCTTGGTCGAAGCAATCTTGCGAGTGCATAGCTTCTTGGTGATTATCTCCCTTCGTGACTACAAGAATAGAAACCGAAGCTCTTCTTCGTCCATTTCGTAGCACGGTCGGCAATTCCATTCGATTTCTTCAACCCTTCATCTTGTAGAGCGTATCGAGTGTTCACCATAAACGACGCGACGTCGTAATCTTCGAGCCAAAACTTTTCGTCCCCAGGGCATTTAATTTGCAAATTTCGCGAGAGAAAGTAAAATACCGATAAGATTAACCTCAAATAGGCTTCTTCGAGCAAAGATGATTAGCCTGCCGCTCACGTAAGACAGATCGTTTTACTACGAGCGTGAAACACTCGTAAAGTGCACAATTAAACAATAGATGGCGGGATACTCGAGTCGATTGTGGCGCCGTGTTTATTCCCTGTCATCGATTATCCGTCAACCGTTTCTCTCGCACTTATCGTCGCACCGTAAAGTTATAAATCCGAGAAATAGATGAATTGTAGTTTTTTAGTTTTTTCCGGAACGGTTGATTGTTTCGAATATAGAAAATGAAGATTTCTTGGTTTTCGTTCTAACCTCTCTTTCCCGTGTACCGATCTTTTGCCCATACGAATTAATATTTCTCTCTCTCTCTTTCTCTCTTCTGCGCAAACTCAGTCGGTGAGTCTGCGCGGTTTGCTCTCGAATTTCAATGCTCCTGCGCATTACATATACGAGTGTGCTGTCGCATCAAATATACAGTTGTTCATGGTGGAAGAAAAATTTGTTGTGTCGTCATGACTCGTCTGTTTGACAGTGAGAAGTCAGGTTGATGTAAATAAAGTATCGAGTGACGAAAAGTAGTCTTTGACGTTCCGGACGATCGAGCCGTTTTAATTACACTTTAAAACGGAGTTAAGCACACAGGTGACAAAAAATACTTTAGTTGTAGAAATATCAATATACATATATAGATACAATAACCTTACTGTTGCATTAATATTGAAGGCGAAGCTCGATTAAGCGTGCGATGTCCCTTTACTTCGACGAAATGGGTTGGACACCCTTAAGGGACGGCGAAGCACCCAATCACTTTTTGCAAATGATCCGGCTCTTTCGAGACGTTCGCACGTGGGAATTTCTAGATGAGCATAACGAGCTGCCACCACCAACGTCAAAAGCTGCCCTGGAGGCTTTAGAGCGAATTCAAATTACTAAGGAAAATGTTAAAGAATGTCCAATCTGTCTCGCAAATTGCGAAGAAGGTAGCATCGCCGTTACGATGCCATGTAAACATACGTTTCATCACGATTGTATTGTTCCGTGGCTAAAAAAGGTACGTTTTCCCCCTTAAAGGGCATAACAAATATAGACATAACCTCACAATATTTCGGAATCCGTTTTCTCGGCGTCGATTAAGTTTACGGCGAAAAATCGAGCATCGGTCTTTGTAGAATTCATAGAGAAAGAAATAGATGCTTGAATTTTACGATGAAAATGTTTCGTCCTTGAGAAATTCCGATTTAAAAATTTCGAATATCTCTTTCGTACTCGTGTGTCACTTGTGCCTTCGACATGTCTAAACCCCTTTTATTGAACAATTTTCCCACAATTTTTATCTCTATTCTATTTAAAAAAAAAAATTCGACTTTTTTCCCGAATTATTCAATATTGGACAAAAATATATCGAAAATTAAAAAACAACTTTTTCCCCTGGGAAAGTATGTTTAGCAGATAAACCATGAATTTTTGCAAATTTATTCACGAATAATTGCGGGCGTGGTAACGCGAAGACAAAAACGACCCAGGTTCACGGGATTTAAGTGCCGCAAACGCCAGCATGGCTTGAGGGCTAATAATAAATATTTTTCTTTTTTTTTTGTGACCTCCGACCAATCGTTGCTTTTTTTATATTGCAGACAAACTCGTGTCCCTTGTGCAGACACGAATTACCCACAGACGACGAAGAATACGAACTCGTCCGAAAAGAGAAACTGCGGAGGGTACAACGAGAAAAAGAGCTAGAAATTCTGCACAATTCCATGTTTTTGTAGCCGAGTATCCGTGCACGGCATCAGTTTGTATATTCGATTATTTGTCTCTTTTTTAAAGAGTCTCACGTTGCAGTTTCTAGGGTTAAAAAAAAATCTCTAGATGTTGGGTTAAGGATGGCGAATCAACGGAAACCTTGATCCAAAAAACCCGCATCCGGAAGAAAAAAATTATTACGACACGAAATTAAAGCTGTTTTAGTTTGTTAATACGAAAAGGTTGTTTCATCGTATCGGGCAATTGTCTGTACATTCCAGTTTCTCGGAAAAATGTCGCATAGGAAAAAATGGCCGAATTACTTTGATGGAAAATAAAAAAAAGTACTTTGAGCTGTAAACGAGGATAGAGTGATTTTTCATATTTTCTCACCGGAAATGTAATTCATCGTGGAGGAAACTAACCTACAAACGATTAAAAAAAAATTTTATGTTGTGATGTATCGAATGTTTAGTAATCGAATTTCGAGTAGAAATTTCGGGTAATTCCGTTTTAAAGGTACGGTAACGAACCCAAACAAACCTAAACAATTGCCCGTAATTATATTGTAACAGGTGATCGATTACCGAAATGCATGACTTTTTTTCTGAGTCGAAATTTTCAAACCGATTTCTTAAATTCAATAACAATATTCGAGTAAGTAAATTTCCGCGTTCTTCGGCGTAAGTGAATTGTACCTAACCTGATATTTACGCTTGATTTAACCTACAAACTCGTACTTTCCGGCAACATTCGTTATGTCTATTTTATAATATTTTAATGATTCAAATCTTGAATCGTGTTCACGTAAGCAATTTGAGTCTAGAAACTCCGCGTTCGAACCAAGAAGCAAATTTCCATAGGGCGGTTGAAATTCAGTTGATAAGAGATAATAGGTCACGTGCTATCGAATAATCAAGTACGACTTTGATATGCGTCTTATTCCGGGACGAACTGACTCGACGTAGCTGTTATGCAGTTTTTTAAATTACCAACCGAGAATGCGTTTCAAGAGGTACGTAATAGTAAAAAAAAAAAGGATGTTGACAACGAACGATGATAAATTGAATATTCGACGACGCATTTCACGGTAATCGAGAGACGATCCCTAGCGGGAGTTATTCGAAAGGTATAACGAATTCAACATACACGCAGACGTGCGCGTGCGCATAACACTGGCGTATAGGAATCGAGTCGAAGCGCTGAAAGCCGAAAGCGCTGGGTGTCATCGGGTAATGGAATACCGAACGCGCGTGTAATAACCAACAAAATAGTAGGGTGTATTCCTCGTGGCGGATGAAATTAATGTGACGAGTCTTGCATAATCCGTTTGAGGCTCGTGTCGCTTACATGTGAAGCGTTAAGCTTAAAAGTATGGTCTCGGTGATGCAGCCCTTCATGGTGAGAATGTTCGAAACTAGTTTGATACCGTAAAATTGAAAACTGGTTGAACAACCGCAAAAAGCATTTTTACCGGGAAGTTGAGATTGGCGACGTTCACTTGCTTGTTTCTCCGCCGAATTATCAACTTACCTAACCTCACTTTAGCGATTCAAAATCTCTACTTGTCGTTCCTAGGATGTCGAGAGCTCCAGAAGCTACATCGACGAGCTGTATTCGCCGGACTCTCAAAAGTGCCTCCAAGCTATAATGTAAGTAAAAAAATCGTTGATCCTGAGCTTACGTGTATAACCGAATGTAAAGTCACTCGATTTCTTTGCATTCGTGAGCAGTTGTCTCAAGAATTCGGTAATCGGAAGTAACCGACAAAAGGGATCTGTAATTGCGCAAGGTGTAGTACCGAGGTTACTTCAGTTATTGGGCGATACGTCGGGCGCTATCGGCGACAGAGTTCGCCTGGAATCGGCGGTGACGTTGGGTTCCCTAGCGAAAGGGACGGACCAGCACGTCCTAGCTTTGATAGATCTCGGCGTAGTGCCGATGATTCTACAAGTTTTGTCGTCTATACAGCGACCTCCGTCCGGAAGTTTCGACGCCGTATCCGATCTCACCGTCGAAGCTTGTTTACGATGTTTGAGAACTATATTCCAACATACGGCTGCGCCGGTCCAAACTATTTATCAAGATCCGGTTATGGTGCCGCGTCTTTTGGCTCTGGCTAATTGTTCTATAACGTGCCAAGTGTGCGTCGCTACTATATTAACCACAGCTTGTAAGGTAGGATTCTCAAAATATTGACTTTTGGGCAGAAGCGCAATTAGAACCCCCTTAATTCCTTTTTTTTCATAAACAGACAGCGGACGAACAAAATGCGTTATCCAAAAGCGGCGCGGTTCAAACGCTAGCCGCTCAATTGGAATCTCCGCTTTCGGAGGTACAACTTCCAGCTTTGGCTTGTTTGGCGAACATGTGTTACCAAAATCACGGAGTTTCCGCGATGGTAGCGGCGACCAGTACCAACAAAGAAGGATCTCAGAGTAAATTGGTACCCGCTTTGCTTGGTCAATTGATGGGACGCGAGAAAAGCTCTTTGGTGCAACTCGAAGCGGCGAGGTGCGTTTCGTACATGCATAGAGCGGGTGCTTTAGCCGCGATGGATCCACGAGTACTCTACAGAGCTTTGCCTTGCCTCGTGAGACTCTGCCATCGGGATAGACCGTCGCGGGAACGTATCGCCGCTGCGGAAACTCTAGCTTATCTGACCGAAGTGGATACTGATTTGCAGCGTCTCGCATCTATAAGTAATCATCTCATACCTACCCTCGCTGAATTGCTGAAGCCTCATCCGCAGGTAGAAACATTGATGAACTGAAGTAACAAAACTGGGCTAGATAAACCTTGAAAACAAATACGATAGCGTTCGGAACTGTTGTTCGTAGGTACAGGATGCAACTTTGAGCCAAGACATGCGACAAGCAGCTTTCAGGGCGTTCGCTTCACTCGGCGCGAACGACGAAGATATAAGAAAGAGAATAATAGAAACGGAGAATCTCATGGAACAAGTAGTCTCGGGACTCCAAGATCCGGGAGGACCGCGAGTGCGATTAGCCGCTGTCAGGTGTCTTCATTCGCTCTCCAGGAGCGTTCAGCAATTACGCACGACTTTTCAAGATCACGCGGTGTGGCGACCTTTGATGCAGTTGCTACACGGCGCTGATAAAGGCTTGGAAGGTAAGCTTTCGCGAAGCAAAGTCGCAGTAGTCGATTGTCCTTTCGATCGATCAACGTCGAATGTCCAGGTCGAGGGGAAGGCGGCGAGGAAGATCTCCTGACGGTGGCATCGAGTACCCTGTGCAATCTACTTTTGGAATTCAGTCCGAGTAAGGAACCGATTCTGGAATCCGGCGGGGTCGAGCTTCTCTGCTCGTTGACCAAACGACCAGATCCGGCGTTGCGACTGAATGGGATTTGGGCTCTGATGAATGTAGCTTTTCAAGCCGAGCAGCGCGTCAAGTCCCAGATACTCTCTTGTCTCGGAACCGATCAGATATTTCGACTTTTGGCTGATCCGGAATTGGCGGTTCTCATGAAGACGCTTGGTTTGCTTCGGAATTTGCTTTCGACCAAAGCTCACATCGATCGAATCATGGATGAGCACGCGGCTCATGTTATGCAAGCGGTTGTCCTTGTTCTCGAAGATCCGGAACATCCGGCTGATGTTAAGGAACAAGCGCTGTGCATCCTCGCCAACGTCGCTGATGGTGATCGGGCGCGGGATCATATTATGGCCAACGAGGACGTACTTAAAAAACTCATGGATTATATGGTTAGGACTTTTGAAAAAGATCATTTTTAATGACTGCGAGAAACGATAAGCTTTTGCGAGCTCAAAAAAAGAAACTTTCGTTTTCAATTAACGGTACTAACGCGTTCGAATCGTTTGCTCCAAAGATGCATAGCAACGTCAAGCTCAAGGTCGCCGCTATTTTCTGCGTGTGCAATCTCGTATGGCGAGAAGAACCCGGTGCTGCTCAGCGTCAGGCACGTCTACGCGAATTGGGTCTCTATCAAATCTTGCAGCAGTTGCGTCACACCAAGGATTCACAATTGTTTGATAAGTATGTTCGTTAATCATGGATCGATCATTGATCAGTTTGTTTCTCATGATCCTATCAAATCTGTTCGCGTATCGTTTCAGAGTCAAGACCGCGATGGCACAATTCTTCGATCCTTAAACAAACCCAAACAAAACGAAATAATACTCTATGCCCCTTACGCGAAGAAAAATCGATCGAGTACGTTTTAGCGACGGAAGAGCTGAAAGTAACACTGACGGAATCTATCATCACTACCACCATCATCATCATCATCATCATCATCATCATCAGCTTCGTAATCATCATAATCATCACCATCATCATCGTCGTCGTTTTGTAGTATAGGCGCTTGAACAAAGTACGATGTTGCAAACTGATCGCCAACCTTCGACGACGGATCGATTGTTTTTTGTTTTAGGTATACTTATTTATCAGCACTTTACCACGTATCGCTAGTCCGAAGTATTTATTTTGTTACATAGGTCGAGTCGAGCGGTAGCGGGGATATAAAGAAGGAAACGCTTTGTCGCCCTCGTAGTAATTGAATCATGCGATATTATTCAGATACTACAAAGGTACAAGATTACGTCAATGGTAAACCGTAGCGCCGCGGATCGTTTTTTTTTTTTGTTTTTTTTTTATATACGTTTTTAATATAACTTTGTATAGTAAATTTTATAATTAGACATTTTATTGTTGCGACGAGTCTCGATTGAAACCCATGACTAGAAGATATAAAGTTTAACGAAGAAAAGAAGTCGGCTCGAATTTGCGGGTTTCCGGAAAGCGTTGATGGCAATAACTTCAAAATTATTCGTTAAATTACACACTTATTTCGAATGTTAACGATCGTAAAAAAAAAAAAAACGATCGTACTTGTATCACTGATTAAATAGCGACACATCCTCGTGTAACATCCGGTCGAGCTTCGTTCCTCTCCGATCCGCCGGGATTTCTTCCGTTGAGGGCGCATTAAGCATAATTTCCAAGCACACTTTGTATTTCATCGCGAGAGGTCTCGATTAATTGTGCGAGATTCAGTTTTCGCGTACAATTGGGTTGCACCAAGTGCAACGGTGTTTTCTCGACTGTGAAACGAAACGGGACGAGTAACTAAGCGGGAGCATTTCCGTCGCTCGATTTCGTTAGATTCTCGATCGAATTGTTGGCCAATGGATCCAATTCGGCGAACAAATCCAGCCAGGAATTGTCACGTGATTTCCCGACGACGTTCTCCTTCTAGAATGATAATAGAAATCTGATTAGATAACCACGAAAGCGACGATTTGTTTTCATTAATCCTTCATCCCGACTCATGGGTCGTTTTCGACCCAAGCGAAATTTCAAAACGCTGTTATTTTTCGTGAGATTTTCTTTTTGTTTTCCATATCAAAAGTATAACCATTTTTGTTTTTTTTTCAAATTATTTCTGTCGGGGCTTCAAGTTGAAGGTTGAAAGAAGCTTCATGAATTTTTTCGGATTTTTTAAAACGTTTTTACTGATCGGAATAACGCAAAGACGAAAACGACCCATGAGTCAGGATGGAAGGTGCCGAAAATACGAGTCGGGATGAAGAGTTAATATCGAAAGAATTAAATGATTCTTGCCTTTTCTTGGGCTCCGAATCGGGCGCTGGTGCGATTTCCGTCAACACCGAGGATAGCATCGCCCAAGCTTTGCTTGAGGATCCCCGGTGGTAGGAACGTATCGTGATGCACCGATGCCCATTCCGAATCGAAACTCGGCGCGCTGCTGTTAAGAATATCTTGGAGCAACGCGACATTCTCGGAAGTTGGAAGTTGGAGTTGATTCGGCTCTTGAGTGTTTCCGGTACTAGTGCTGCCGGCTTCGGTGCTTCGAGCCGCGAGCGAGATTGCCTTGTCAAAGTCAAAAACACCGCACTCGGGCGTGAAAGAATCCATCGCTAAATCCAATTCTACCAAACTCTTGTCCATTGCAAGAGCGTGCTGCTGTTTCTGAATTTCGCGCGATCCGTCGTCTCGCACGAGCATTTCGTCCAAAAACTTTTTCAAACCATCCTCGAAAGCAGCCGACGAATTGTTTTCCCCGTTTTTATCGATTTTGGAAGATAGAGATTTCTCGTTTAAAATTTGATCCGAATCGGTGTCGATGTTTACGAGTTTTTCGCCCTCGCGAGTTGCTGTGTCATCGTTATTTATCGTACCGGCCTCTTCGGCTTCTTCTACGTCGTGATATTCGTCGCCAAAAAATAATGATCTGGAAAAAAAGGACAACAATCATTATTTCTCGAAAACTGTGTGCGATGGGATAATAAAAAAATTGTTTCTTCTTTGACTCACTTGTCTTTGTCTTCGGCTGCGTTATCCTCACCGCCGGTCTCTTTGGCTAATCTACTCGACGTCTCCGCTAGTTCCTTTACGATCATGAAATCGTACCGCTGATAACCCTTGAAGCTGTTCGCTATCGTAGCGTACGCCTGCGCCGACTTTATCGTAAAATTAAGCAGTGTACTTTGGTAGAGGACCAGCGCGTGGCTGAACATGTTGCAGCGCGCAGCGGCGAGCAAGTCAACCTTTTCGAGGCAGTCGAGAGCTTGAGTATCGAATATACTCTTGTCTCTGCGTGCACAGGGACATCCGGTTAGTATTAGTTTTGTTAGATACAAGCCTGCTCGATGTTGCATCTCACCGGGGGGGAAATTAATAGTGTCGCGTTACCAGATTACTTCACCCGATTCATTAACGGTCCATCTATGTTTCAAACCTTTCGAGCAAACCCAAAAAAACCGTGCGGCATCTTCGTTACAACTTCAACGATAGACTTCGAGCGATCCATGAGAGCGTGCCAAGCGAAGGGAAATAAATAATTGTACCAAGAAAACAATCTTACCGTCTCACTCGAATTTGAACTTTTCTAAATCGCTCCAGCTGCTTCGACGTATCAGGATCCAATTCTTGAGATATGTTTTTCATCCATGACAAAGCGGCGCGATAATCGGTTCTCGCTTTTTCCATCGATTGGACATTTTGCAGCGTGTCCTGGATCGCTCTTCTTCCGAACGTCTCGACTTCTTGATAAAGCCTTACTAAGGGTGCGCGTAGAGCCAACCGTTGTTGACCAGAATAAGACAGCGATTTTCCTACCGCTGACATCATCTTTCCGGCTCTCGTTTTGTCCTGTTTTCCAGCTTCTTTCAAGAAACGTCCCATCGCGTTTTCCTCTTGTGCCAAATCTGTGCGATCAGTCCATTCTTAACGTTTCTTCTTATCTTTTTTTGCTGTTTAAATTACGATACGAAAAATAACAAATCTACGATACTCACTGCACAATCGTTCTTGATATTTGTCGATGACTCGTTGGAGAAAAGCGCACGAGTCTTGAATGCTCCTGAAGAGTTCCAATTTGGCGTCCAACTCGGCGTCCGATGCTACTATACATTCGTCCTCTTTTTTTCCCAGTTTACGCGACAAAGTTTGCTTAGTCACCCAATACTGATGCTGCATCTTTGTTATCGTCGAATCTCGCGGCAAATCCATTCTCTGTACCCAACGATCGAGAGAATTGCCCGATACGCCGGATCTCTCTTCGTCGCTGAAAATATATTTGACCGACTATGTAACGAGTCCAGCGTAATGTTTAAATGCGGACAACTGCGTCATCCCTTTGTAAGACACGAACGTCCTGCCGTTCTACGGAACAATCGCATCTCTATATATTTTCATCGAAACTGTAATCCAATTCCGTAAGGAGAAATAATGGAATAAACTTGTCAGAAAACTTGCCTGGTCAAATCTATCTTTACGCAATGTATTTTAATACTTTTCTTGCAGTTTCGTAGAAATCGTTCTGATCGAATTTATTAGTATTGTACAAACCCAAACAAACAGTTTCAATTCAATTTCAGTTTGACCCAAACAAACCCAAACGAAACAGTTTTAATTCAATTTCAGTTTGACCCAAACAAACCCAAACAAAACAGTTTTAATTCAATTTCAGTTTGACCCAAACAAACCCAAACGAAACAGTTTTAATTGAATTTCATTTTAACCCAAACAAACCCAAACAAACAGATTCAATTCAATTTCATTTTAACCCAAACAAACCCAAACAAAAAGTTTCAATTCCATTATAAGCAGTACAAATCCGTAACGAAAGTGAATAAAACATGAATTCTAAACGCAACGTTCCTGCCCATCGAAATTTCTTCGATGCAGGAAGCTACGATAAACCTATCAGTTTGTCCTTGAAACACATTGTTAACTAAGAAAAATATTCGTAAAGCAAAAGAAATAAATGCGGCGCTTCTACGACCTTGATACTCACTAAGCGTTCATCATGATGATTTGTCAATAATATCGGCAATATTCAAAGTATAATGTAAACGTCAGTGACACCTGGTCAGTGACGCCTATGTCACAACAGTGTGTATCGAAGAACTGAAAAATGTCATCGTAGCCATATTGAATGCGTCCCAGCCATATATACATATGTATAAATGTATACATATATATAAATTTTATTTGTATATATCTATGAGTATGTGTATATAAATTGTCGTTATTAATAATAACTTTTAGCGGATTTTCAAAAAACGAACGGTTTTTGTGTGCAGGAATCAAAAGTTGAACAAAGTTTCAATTCCTATAATAATACAGGGCGAGGATCAAACATTTTGAATATTACGAGATATTACGATAATAGTATTGAAGCAACGTCTAATGACGACGTGGAATAACGAAAATCAGTAACAATTATAAAAGGGATTTTTCGAGAATCAGTTTTGTGATGCAATATTAAAAAATAATCCAAATACGATGTGTATAAGCGACTACCTTCAGGCCCTTGCATTACCCGACTTCCCTTTCGTCCGCGCAGGTCCGTGCCCGTTCGTTCCTCTTTTCTAAGCTCGCGACACGCGATTACTCTGCGAGCCTTTCGAAGGTATTGAATTTTTGGAAAGACTTTACTAGACATTTTTCGAATAATTATACCTCCGTTGTGTCCAAAAGCAAAAGTGTTATTAATTAATCAAAAAACTCTTGTAATTGAAAATAAAATGATTTCGAAATGTACAATGTTGTTTTTGTCGTTCTTCTTGGTTCTTGTATATGTACTTTGGTTTGGGATCGTGAATACGAATCGAATATTAGATTTCTCTAGAAATATTGACTTTTCGATTTTTTCGGGTTTCATATTGAATTCTCGGAAATTTCTTATTGGATCGATCCTCGAAAGTATTTAAACAATGAGAACATTTTTTTCCGTCCTTTCCCGCCACGTTTCAAAATCGCTTCAAGCCCAACTCACGCAGCCGTAAAGAATCGATTTTTACAGCATCGTAAATTGATGGTTTGGATTTCATAAATTCGTAAATTCAAAAACCAACGAATAATTCAAAAATCAACACAATTCATTATTATTCAAAAACGTACAAATCCGCAGTATTCTCGAGGTAATATAACCCGGTTTGTACGATCGAGCGAGAAGATAACTTCGCAAAGTTGATTCGCGGGTTAACCGCGAAAATAATGGGAGGGCGCCACCACCCGGCTGGCGATTATACTTCGAGCAAGCTCGGTGCGCGTGTACTCGTTCGACCTCGGTTTATCGTGACCACGTGTTGATTTATTTGCAAATGTGAGTCGACAAGAACGAGTCGACAAAAACTCGTCGAAGCCAGTCCAATTTTTCATTCTTTTGTTTTCGCCAAAATAAAGAAAAAAAAACAAGAAAAAAAGGGATTCCAAAAGTTCACTTCGTAAATTCATCAGCGTTGTGAAATTCTACATTTCCTCAACCGCGATAACAAAAGAGCGAACTCAAAATTTCGGTTAAGCGATATATACTGTTTTTTTCAGCTAGAGATTCTAGCGAGTGCAATCTTGTCAAAAATTCGATCAAAGTTGTGATTTCGGTTGTGAGAAGCCGTGAGACCGCGCCAAGTTTTTGTTTTCAACGCTAGAGGGGCAAAGGACGTATCGTCGACACGGGACTATCCCCAGATGGACCTGCCATCGTTTCACTGATATTTGTCAACTTCGCGTGGCTTCTTAGTTCAACACGAAGCTTTTCGGATAACGCGTCGTTTCTCGAGAAGCTGATCCAGGTATTTTTACTGCTGATTTCATGTTTTTCGTTTTTTATTATTTTACCATTTTCGTGATTAATTACGATCCTGATAATTAATTATACAATCGTCGTTATTAATTATTATATCGTCCAATTAATGAATTCATTAATTATGATACTAATTTGCTTAATATTTAAACTTGCTTAATTATTATATCGATTAATTATACTTCCTTCGTCAATTATTTATGATTATTAAAATTATGTAATAATAATAAAAAACTATAGAATTTTTATTATCATAAATAATTGACGTAGGCAGAATTATATAATAACGAGGAGTATACAAAATCGAGGAGTATAAAAAATTTATGAATTTTTAATTCCGATTATGAATTATGAGTCCGATTTATGAATTAATCATGGTGAAACGAAATTCTTGGGTCGTTTGATTGATAAGCAAAAATATCGATTATTCTCTTTTTTTTTTTTTATTTCGAATATTCATAAGTCTGTGACACTATGTAAATTCGAACGGTGAGAGTTGTTCCAGGAATTTTAAGAAATTTGCATTTTTAAGTATGACAAATCTCTGTTTTATTTTAATTCGTTTTTTTTTTAATGTTTGTCTCGAATTGATTGATGAATTGATCAAGGATGAAAAATAACGAAAATAAGATGAAATTTCGTATAGTCGTATAGACGAATTCCGGAAGTACGTCACGCTGGAGAATCTTCGTTTTCAAATCGAATTATTCGATTTGTTCCATTGTTGATTCCAGAGGGGAAAAAAAAAATGGAAGTCGCTAATTTTTTAAAGAGTGTACTGAATGGAGTTTTTAAAGAGAAGGAACCTTGGCAGACAGTGACGATAACGACGGGAACCGTTTTGGGAGCCGTTTGGTTCTGGAACTTCGTTTTCCAGGAGGAGAGTAGGTTGAATAATTCAAAACATTTGTCCTATTTGAATTTTTTAAAATCGTGAAATATTTCAATTATTCAATTTCATTTGATTTTTATTTTATTTATTAATTTATTATTTATTGTTGTATAAACAATAATAAATTAATAACTAATCGATAAATAATATGTAAAAGTAGAAAATTATTATTTATTTATTTATTATTATTATTGTCGTTTTTGAAAGTGTGGAAAGATAAAAATTGTAACAAAACTATTCGAAATATTTGAAAAAAATTACAGTTTTGGAATATTTTCGATATTTTCAAAAATACTTTTTTATTTTCGTACTTTCAATGATAATAATAATGAGTACATCATAATTTAGTGTTTTTGCATGTTATTTATTGATTAATTTTTATATTGAAATTTATGTTTAAATAAATAATTTAATATATGAAATATATTAAATTTTATTATATTATTTAAATATATTAATTATTAAAAAAATTTAATACAAATTTGAAAAGCATTATTTATTTTTTTTTCAAATTATTATTATACTTTTATATTTTTTTAAATTATACAAAATGTGTAAATTATAAAAATTCGAGTAACTTTTAATCTCGAATGAAAATGTGGTGCTCGAACGAACCGACGATTTGCAGCTGTTTTTGAACGAGCCAAACGTCAAGTGTTCAAGTTGGCGAAACTCGTGCCATCGGTGAGAGAAAAATTGAAGAAGGAGCTTGACAATGTTAATTCAATGTTCGAAAAGGACATTTTGCACAGACTCAAGGACGATCAGTTCGTCACGAAACTTCCGGACAAGGGTTTGACTCATGAACAAGTAATGGAAAAAGTGAAGGAATACACGGAGTTGGGTAAGAACAATTGCAATTTTGCTTTTTTTTACCATTGTTCGTTGTATCATCAAATACATCGTTAATTATCAGGAAATTTTGATGTTTTAAGGAAATTTGTTAATTTTAAGGAAATTTGTTAATTTTAAAGAAATTTGTTAATTTTAAGGAAATTTGTTCAATTTCATTTTCAGAATAATTTGAAAAATTCCGAAAAAATGAATTTCCTGAAATACTTCTTCATTTTTTGGAAATTTGTCAGATTTCAGAAAAATTTGACAAATTAAAAAAAAAAACAAATTTCCATTCAGATAAAAAGCAAATTTGCTCGAAAAAAAAGATTTTTTTTTTTCTCGAAATTTGTCAATTATCGTTTTTTTTTTAGTAAAAACTCGCTTAAATGCAAATTCACTGAAAAAGGTTATCCGTTTTCAGGAAATTTCGACTGGAGAGGTGGAAAGGTTTCGGGAACGGTGTATACGAATAATAAAAAATTGATCGATCTAATGTCAGACGTTTATGGGGTGTCTTCGTACACGAATCCTCTCCATCCGGATGTATTTCCGGGTGTTTGCAAAATGGAAGCGGAAGTGGTGAGAATTTGTTGTCGTTTGTTCCACGGAGATGAAGATTCTTGCGGAACCGTGAGTATTCTTTGAAACTTTCATTGAAATATTGATTAATGCAATTTTCAGTTTTTTTCAATTCACAAAAAAAAATTATCTTCCGAATGATATATTACGTTTAAAAAAAAAAACGATTAAAATTTATTTACTCGTATTATTATTCATAAAATCGTAACGTAAAATTAATCAATATAAAGCAAATAACAATTTAATAAACAATAAATTACCAACATAAATAATAATAATAATAATAATAATAATAACAAAAATAAATAAAATAACAAAAATGGATAAAATGGCAAAAATAAATAAAATATCGAAAATGAATAAAATATCGAAAATCAATAAAATATCGAAAATAAATAAAATAACGTAAATAAAAACAATAATAATAATAAAAATTTGTTTTGGTTAATAATCGTATTTAAAAATCCGTTAATCTCGAAATTCGTTTTTTCTGGAGTGACCACGGGTCACCCATCCAAATCCATCTGCAAATACACCAACGGTTGAATTCCGAAGCCCGGTGTCTGATAAGAAACGGTTGTAGGCTCAGGGCTTGGCATGACGCAGCTCATTTCAAAATTTGATAATATTTTGGTACCGAGATGGATTTTTGTGGATTTACAATGGATCGAATCTGCTCAACGTTTCGTGACTCATCACGAAGGAATGCTGATCCGAAAAGAGAGATTTCTTCGAGATTGTAGATTTTTATATTCAAAAAATATCAATAATAATATAATAATAATATTTAATAATATCAGTAATAATAATAACAACAACAATAGAAATAATAATAACATGTCTTTAAATTAATATAAAAAATGAAATAATAATTATTTAAAAAACACACGCAATAATTATTTAAAAAACAAATGCAATAATTATTTAAAA
Organism: Ophioninae sp. B BG-2022a; assembly: GCA_030522765.1. Classification (NCBI taxonomy): domain Eukaryota; kingdom Metazoa; phylum Arthropoda; class Insecta; order Hymenoptera; family Ichneumonidae; species Ophioninae sp. B BG-2022a. Next base: position 42,931 of record JAPYZJ010000558.1, read on the forward strand.
AACAAATGTAATAATATTTAAAAAACAAAAAAACAAATTCGTACCTATTGTTATGTATATTATTTATTTATACAAATATTTCTCATTATTATTTTGTATTTTTTATGCATTCTCGTCGATTGTCCAATCAGATGACGACCGGTGGCTCAGAGTCGATAATATTGGCGTGCAAAGCTTTACGCGATTACGCGCGTGACGTAAAAGGTATAAAGAATCCAGAAATGATAATTCCAACCACGGCTCACTCGGCCTTCGACAAAGCAGGCAAATATTTGAAGATCCGTGTGAGATCGGTTCCCTTAAATTCGCACAGTTATACCGTTAGTATCGAGGCAATGAGGAAAGCCATCAACGGTAACACGATAATGGTCAGTCTTGGGCTCTCCAATAGCGCTTCTCATATTTAATCGATTAAAAAACTCGTAAAACTGTCACTTTTGTTTTTTTAGCTCGTCGGCTCAGCTCCGAATTTCCCCTACGGCACTATGGATAACATCGAGGCGATATCCCAGCTTGGAATGAAATATGACATTCCGGTTCACGTAGACGCGTGCCTGGGTGGATTTTTATTGTGTTTCATGCCTGGGGCGGGTTTTCCTGTTGATCCCTTCGATTTCTCGTTACCTGGAGTTACGAGCATTTCTGCCGATACTCACAAGGTAATGGAACCTCGAGTCATCAGTTTTTCGGTATTTCTGGGTCGTTTATCGTGAAATCAGTCTCGGAGGTAGAAAAAAATATGAAAGTTATCGATTGTTGGTAAGTTACCGACCGAGCAGCCGGCATGTTACCGGCAGAGCACCGGTAAGTTACCGATCGAGCGGTCGGCAACTTACCGACTGGACTATTCAGAAGTTTCCGACTATGCAGCACAAAACTTGCGAGTACGCAAAGCTGACGAGTTACCGACCGAGCAATCGGCTAGTTACCGACGGAGTAGTCGGCTAGTTACCGACCGAGTAGTCGGCTAGTTACCGACTGAGTAGCCGGCAAGTTACCGACCGAACAGTCGGTAAAAATCGTAAAATAAATTTTCGACTATCGAAACCTACATTAAGCTTTTAAACAAACTTCGTTTTTTTTCTTACAGTACGGATTCGCGCCCAAGGGCTCTTCCGTTGTCCTCTACAGAGACAGAAAATATCGACATTATCAGTACACCGTAACGACCGATTGGTTAGGTGGTATTTACGCCTCGCCTACGGTGAGCGGTTCGCGCGCCGGCGGTATCATTGCTACCTGTTGGTCATCAATGATGTACTTTGGAAACAACGGGTACACCGAGGCGACCAGGAGCATTATTGATACGACGAGATACATCCAGTCAGAGTACGTATTCCCAATATTAACATAGCAAAAAATACGGTAAGCAAAAAATGCTTCCGTTCGAGACATTAATTTAACGGAATTGATTAACTCGAAATTAGATTGTTTAAACTTCAGGAAATTTTAACGATTTCATTTATCAAATCAATTTATTCGCTATAATTTGAAAAATGAAAAATATATATATAAGTACTAAAACAAATAACAGAAAAAGGATAAATAAGACGAAGTCAATATTTATTGACGCACTTTTCTTTTTATGATTTCGAATAATTATGACTTATGCAAATTTATGTACTTTTTTTCTTAAGGCTCGGAAAAATGGACGGTCTTTTTATTTTCGGGACTCCGGCAACGTCGGTGATAGCTCTGGGATCTGAGAAATTCCATATTTATCGATTGTCGAAAGGCCTCGGTAGCAGAGGCTGGAATCTTAACGCGCTGCAATTCCCATCCGCAATTCATTTGTGCGTGACGAATGTTCATTCGCAGCCGGGCGTTGCTGATCAATTTTTACGAGACGTACGAGAAGTAATGGCTGAAATTGCTCAAAATCCGGACGCCCAAGTCGATGGAATGGTAATGTTTGTTTATCCCGACTTTAAAATGGTTCATTCTTCATTTTTTGTATTTTTTAGAAATTGATTTTTTTTGGTTTTGACAAATTCTTAATTGATGTTTTTTTTGCAACCTTAAATTAACTTTTTAATTTATTTCAACAGCCTAGAATCAATTTTTTTTTGAACAATTTATAATTGTTTTTTATTCGTTTTTTAAACTTTTAATTTATTTCTGTTTATTTTCGTGATTATCGATTATCGATTATCGATTTCGTGATTATCGATTATCGATTTCGTGATTATCGATTATCGATTTCGTGATTATCGATTATCGATTTCGTGATTATCGATT